>NW_006499973.1:4677901-4704355 GCF_000471905.2 Amborella trichopoda | reverse complement strand
CTATATGACCTTCAATTGTAGCAGAGGTCTAGTTGCACGACCTTAAACTTCATGGTCCGTGCTGCACGACCATAAACTGCACAACCACGGTCTAGATGCATGACCCTAAACAATATGGTCCAAACTATATGACCTTAAATTGTAGCAGAGGTCTAGTTGCATGACCTTACACTGCACGGTCCGTGCTGCACGACCTTAAAATGCATAGCCACGATCGAAATGCACGACCCTAAATTCACGGTCCAAACTATATGAGCTTAAGCTGTAATGGAGGTCTAGTTGCACGACCTTAAACTGCACGGTCCTAGTTGTATGACTTTAAACTGCATAACCACGGTCCAGCTGCATGACTTTAAACCATAATGTGTGTCCTAGCCGCATGACATTAAAAGGCTTAGCACCACGGTTCGAAATATATGACCTTAAGCTGTAGCGGAGGTGTACACAACCTTAAATTGCACGGTCCTGGTTATTTGACTTTAAACTGCATAACTACGATCCAGTTGTATGACCTTAAACCATAGTGCACGTTTCTGCCACATGATTATAAACTACTTTGCAGAGGTCCAAGAGTCATGATGTTTATGTTATGTGAAAGGGGCACCTACTATGTGAATGATGATGCTGACAACTGTGATATTTCCTTGACTCCCCATGATAGGACGGGACCCAGAATGTGAGTCGTTGGGTGGGTTGCACCCCCAAGATCTATTTGGGCACTACGCATTGGATTAATGATAGTGTAATGCCCTCTCGCCAAAAGGGTACAAGGAGAGAGTAGTGTTTTGCAAGGCCTTTGCCTATGTAAAATACCAAAGGGCGCTGGGGATGTGTGCGTGTATGAGGGCCTTACAAAGTGGATCTTCCATTTTTCATGGTTCACCCTCCTGAGTGAGGGTAGAAGTCCCAAGTTCAGGATTGGCTTAGCCTGACTGATGTGGATTCTACTTCAGGAGTAGATAGATCTGTTTGCTAGACTTATTTACGCTTTGCATGAGCTTTTAACTGTAACTGTGATCTTCTATCTTTTGCGACTTATGCATTACATATATTGAACTGCCTTTCTCACATTTTTGTTAGAGTGTTGAGAAGCACGTTGAAGGACATTATTTGATACATGTGTATATGTACGTAAGTGTGTGTGGCTTATTTTGTTGTCATTATCATGCTAGTTGGAATGCAATGGTGTAGATCTACTTACTGGGTCTTTAGCTCATTCCATCTTATTTTCATAACTATAGAGTGCAGAGTGTTGACACCTGTGCTTAAGGTGGGTGACCATTGGGGATTTGAAGCTAGAAGTCAAAAGGTTGAAGAGCCATCCTTTAAAGACTTTCATTGTATGTTTTGGTTGTCTCAGTAGTGTGTGGTGTACCTCATTTTGTGTATTTTGAGTAAGTAGTGCCTTGAAGGAATTGTAAAGACTTTTAACACTGATATGAATGAGATGGTTGTACTTTTGAAATGTTTTTTGTTTGATGAATGGTTTTATTCTAGGTTCTTTCTTGGTTTGCTCTTGGTTCCACATTTTCTTGCACTGAGCCACTCCCACTTGAGTGACGTTTGCGACCTCCGGTCGTGATCCCACACTCTATTGCCCTCCAACAGGGGTCAAGGGGTAGGGTCGTGACAGTTATGGTATCAGAGCAGCCAGGTTCGGATTCTTGGCCTAGAGAGTCGTAGAAGTGTCTGTAGGGTAGTTTTGATAGGCTAGTAACTAAGTGTTTCTTTTTTAGGTTGGAGATGTCGAGGACTCCTACTATTAATGCGAGTTCAAGTAATGAGAACATCGAGGCCTTCGGTGAACTCGTCAAAACTTTGGAGGCCTTGACACATGTGTTGAGGGAAGCAAGGCCGGTCCCTTCTACCCCGCCCCTTGATATGACTAATAGTAATTTGATAGAAAGGTTCAGGAGGATGGCACCTCCAAGCTTTGTAGGGCATGGGGGAGTAGAAAAAGCTGAGATATGGAGAAGGTAGATAGAAAAGATCTTTGAGGTTCTAAATTGCATCGACGAGCAAAAAGTCAAGCAGGTACCTTTATGCACGAAGGACAAGCTGAGCACTGGTGGAGCTTAGTAAAACAGTCACAGGAAGGGTCAGGAGTTGGGACTACTTGGGAGAGTTTTCTAGAAGCCTTTCAGGAGAAAATACTTCCCTGACTCTGTAAGGGAAAGGAAGGAGGTAGAATTCATAGAGCTGCAATAGGGGAATATGTCTATTGAGCAATATACAGCAAAATTTGTTGAACTCTCCAGATATACGGCGGATATTGTTAGAACTGAGGCACAAAAGGTTAGTAAATTTGAGACGGGCCTTTGGCTCGATATAAGAAGAAGGATTATTGCAGCAAACGTTAAGACGTTTGCCCCGCTGCTGGATGGAAGGTTGGGTGTCGCCCAGACCGAGAGTTTTAAGAAGAAGACACGACCCCCTCGAAAGAGGGAGTAGAACGGAAGGAACAATCAAGGTGGTGTCAAGATCTCCCAAATGATTTAAGGGGCAACGGACCCCCAACTTGCCCCACTATGGATCGGGGAACCATAAGGCAGTGAAATGCTTCAGAAAGACCAGGGTCTGCTTTCGGTGCGATAAATTGGGCCATAGAATTAAAGACTTCCCCGTCAAAGGATCAGATGAAAGACTTCAAGGGCAGGTGTTCACCTTGACCGAGCAAGAAGCCAAGGCATCAACCTTTGTAGGTACGCTTTCGGTGTGTGGAATGGAAGCGAGAGTTTTAATTGATCCTGGTTCTTCCCATTCATTTGTTGCACCACACTTTTCATGTCATTTGAATGTAAAACCTGTACGACTTGTTTGAACTTTGATAGTATGTATGCCTATGGGAGAATTAATAGAAACTGATATGATGTATAAAAAATGTGGGATTGTGATTGAAGAGCATTTGTTGCCTGTAGATTTGATTCTTGTTTATATTCAGGATTTTGATATTATTTTGGGTATGGATTGGTTGTCTACCCACTATGCTACATTGAGCTGTTTTGATAAGACTGTAACTTTTAGATGCCCTAGTCAACTTGAACTACATTTTAAGGGCATTAAGGATGTTTCTCCTTTACACATCATCTCAGCCCTTCGGGCCTCTCATCATTTGGTGAAACGATGTGTTGGATACTTGGCTTAGGTAGTAAAAAACAAGGGTGTTCAGTCTAAATTGGAAGAGATACCGGTAGTAAGGAAATATCCAGAAGTCTTTCCTGAAGAGTTAACTTCTCTGCCCATGGCTAGAGAAATTGAATTTAAAATAGAGGTGGCCCCTGGTACGACTCCTATTTCTAAAGCACCTTATAAGATTGCCTCAGCTGAGTTAAAAGAACTGAAGGAACAATTGCAGGAATTATTGAATAAGGGGTTCATCGGACCTAGTGTGTCACCATGGGGCGCACCGGTTTTATTTGTGAAGAAGAAAGACGGGTCTTTGAGGGTATGCATTGATTATAGACAGTTGAATCAGGTTACAATAAAAAATAAATACCTGTTGCCCAGAATTAATGATTTATTTGATCAACTGTAAGGGGCCCAAGTATTTTCAAAGATTGACCTTCGGTCTGGGTACCACCAACTGCTTGTTAAGGAAGGTAATATCTCCCAGACTACTTTCAGGACTCGTTATGGCCACTATGAGTTCTTAGTCATTCCATTTAGATTGACGAACGCCGCAGCTGTCTTTATGGATTTGACGAATAAAGTTTTTAGACCCATCTGGATGATTTTGTTGTGGTCTTTATTGATGATATTTTGGTGTATTCTAGGAATCAGATAGATCATGAACAACATTTAAGAATGGTCCTCCAGACTCTAAGGGCGGAAACGTTGTATGCTAAGCTCAATAAGAGTGAGTTCTAGCTTCCAAGTGTGGCTTTCCTTGGGCTTATTGCTTCTAAAGATGGGGTGGAAGTTGATCCTTGCAAGATTGAGGATGTGCTTAAATGGAAGAGACCAATGATTGTATCTAAAGTCCGTAGTTTCCTAGGACTGTAGAGGGATTCTCGAAGATAGCACTTCTCCTAACCCGCCTAACCTAAAAGGAAGTCAAGTTTGCATGGTATGATAATTGCGGGAGATGTTTTCAAGAATTGAAGAAAAGATTAACTACAACCCCGATATTGACCTGGCTTGAGGGGAATAAAGATTTTGTAGTTTATACTGATGCCTCACACAAAGGACTTGGGTGTGCATTGATGCAAAGGGGAAAGGTTATCGGTTATGCCTCTGGGCAATTAAAGCCTTGTGAACAGAACTATCCCACCCATGATTTGGAAACGACAATGATGGTTTTTGCCCTAAAAATCTTGAGACATTATCGATATGGAACTCAATTTAAAGTGTTCACTGATCATAAGAGCCTCAAATACTTGTTTTCTCAGAAAGAATTGAATATGAGACAAAGACGATGGATGGACTTGCTCAATGATTATGGTTGTACCATCAACTACCATCCAGGTAAGACCAATGTTGTGGTAGATGCCTTAAGTAGGAAGCCCGGGGAGTCAATGGCTCACATGATGCTCCGAGAAATGAAGTTACTAGAAGACGCAATAGACTGGCATCCAACTCTGCCCCTTGATGGTGGGAAAGGATTAATTTCATGTATGAGAATAGGGCCACATCTCATTCAAAAAATTCGAGTGGCACAAAAGGAGGGTACTTGATTCATGAAATTTTTTAGGAAATAAGGTCGGAAGGTAAGGAGGACTTTGCTATGGGCAGTGATGATATGTTAATATTCAAGGGACGGGTTTGTGTTCCTAACAATGAAAAGGTAGAAATGGCTATTTTAGAGGAGGCACATCACACCTGTTATTTAGTGCATCCATGTAGCACAAAGATGTATCAGGATTTAAAAAGAGTCTTTTGGTGGAATAACATGAAGAGAGAAGTAGCACAATTTTTTTCCAAGTGCTTAACCTGTCAGCACGTTAAAGCTGAACATTAGAAACCTGTGGGACAGTTACAACCCTTACCTGTGTCAGAATGGAAGTGGGAGAACCTAACTATGGACTTTGTGTCCGTCCTACCAAAATCAAGTTCGGGGCATGATAGTATTTGGGTCATTATAGACCGGCTCACTAAAGCTGCTCATTTCTTGCCGGTCGTTTCTACTCATACCATGGATAAGTTGGCCCAATTATACATCAAGGATATTGTAAGACTCAATGGGGTGCCTATTAGTATTGTGTCTGACAGAGACTCTTGATTTGCCTCAAGGTTTTGTAACAGCCGACAGTCGGCTATGGGGACCAAACTTACTTTCAGTACAACTTTCCATCCCGATAATTTGAAAGGACCATACAGACCTTGGATGATATGTTGAGGCCTTGTGTTTCAGATTTCAAAGGAAATTGGGATGATCACTTACCCTTGATAGAGTTTTCTTATAACAACAGTTTCCAGGTCAGTATCCGGATGGCGCCTCTTGAGGCATTGTATGGGAGGAAGTGTAGATCGGCCATATGTTGGGATGAGGTCGGTGAAAGAAGAATGTTGGGACCAGAGATTGTTCAAATGACCTCAAAAAAGATCGATTTGATTTGGGAAAGGCTTCGAATGGCTCAAAGTCGTCAGAAGAGTTATGTTGACAATCAGAGAAGGGAACTTGAATTTGTGGTGGGTGATCAGGTTTTTCTGAAAGTATCACCAACTAAGGGTATCATGAGATTTAGCAAGAAGGGGAAACTGAGTCCACAGTTTATTGGACCCTCTGAGATTTTAGAAAGAATTGGAGTCATGGCATATCGATTGGCCCTACCGCCCGAGTTAGCTAATGTTCATAATGTGTTCCATGTGTCATTATTGAGGAAGTATCAGCCCGATCTGTCCCACGTCCTAAAGTATGAGCCGATCCCAATCAAGGAGGATTTAACTTATATAGAACAACCTGTTGAGAAATTGGATAAAAGAGTCGAGGTATTGCATCACAAAGAGATTCCTCTAGTCCAGGTTTTATGGCAGTATCACTCGAGGGAAGAATCAATGTGGGAGCGAGAAGATGAATCTGGGCCTTCCACCCCCATTTATTCAACTAACGATTGAGGACAAAATCTGTTTTTAAGGGGGGAAAGGTGTGACGACCCAAACTTTTCCCGACCAATTAAAAGGCATGGTAGGATGGGGAGGTTGAAGTTGTGTGCACCGCTGGTTGGAAGAGCAAGTGCCGAGTGGAATTGGACAAGAGGCCAGCGCTAGTTGGAAGAGCCAGTGCCAGGTGGATTTGCATTCAGCACCGGCTGTGTCTCTAACATGCATGAGTTGTGTATGACACTTTTATGTGCATGCTAATTGAGTGCCACATGTCCAGATTTTACAATCTCTTGGTGACACTTGGCCAGCCTCCTCAACCCAAGAGTACTAAAGCCCCTTTCCTCACGCATGCCACTCATTCTTACTTCATTTCTCTCTCTCTAAGACACAAGGTGGGAACAAGTGACTGTTGGTGGGCAGCCACTGTTGGGTGGGTGAGAGCAGTGAGAGAGAAGGGAAGAAGTCGTCGTTGTTGTTTAGGTAAGTGGATCCATCACCATTGCATGATAGTCGAAAGGATGCATGTAAAATGACCATGAAAGTGGATCCATCACCAATGATATTTAGAAATTGGGGCTCTTATTCTATGATAATGGTGAATGTCAAGAATGAATGCATGATTATTAGATTATGTAAGAAATGCATGTCATACATGATTATGTGTGTGTTCACATTATGAGAGAATGGTTGTTATCATGTGCCTCATCATGAAATGAAGATCATGGAATGTATGCTTGAGACATGTTGTATGCCACAGTGAAATTCCAGAAGTTTGCTTGTTCTTGTAAGAGGTTTTTGGACAGCCAAATGGGGTCCAATTGACCTCAAACCAGCCCCATTGGAAGGATATATGAGTCTAGTAAAATGTTTATTTTTATCCATTGCTAAAATTATTTACAAAAATGAAGTTATGTTTCAAAATGTGAAGGTATATCATTACTGACTGCTTTCCGGGATTTTTAATATTTACAATTGTGGTCACTGATTTACTAGCAAATGAAGTTCATTTTCGATCAAACCATAGCCATTTGAAAGACTTTGAATGGGATAAAATTTTCATGTGGAAACTATTTTGAAAAACATCTTAGATTGAAAGTTATACCTTACTTTATGAAGGTATATATGGTTAGGTGCCTCGATCTCGCCCTCCAGATCCCTAGGCGATCGGGCAGCCCACGTCTCGGGTTTCGAGGAAGACCTGGGACGTTTATGAGATCGCTCTCTCAGGATCCTCGTTCGAATATGGGGGCAGGTATTACCAACCAGTGAGAGAGGAATTTAAAAGGTTGGTTCAGGACTTACTCTGGCAGACTCGAGTGGGCGCCCTCTTAGATCACGAAGAAAGCCCCCCAGTAATATCATTGGTTCGGAATCACCTCCCTTGGCTCGTGTTCTTCTTGTTTTTTGCTTTTATGCAATCACAAACATAAATGGTAAAGGTTACGGGACAGGTGGGTCAAACCTCCTTTTCATATCTGATGAGCCTACACAAGCATGCGCATTCCAAAAGAAGAAATAAAGATAGGATCGGAGCAATGACTAGGCTGACAGATAATTACATAATGTGGTAGCAAGACTGGCTCGGTAACAGAGACCGACACACAGGATGGCTGCTAGACGTTATTACCGATATCGAGTAACAAGGTAAGATGGTTCGTCGGTCATGGCAGTAAAGCGGGCCAAGCGGACCTGGTGCAACAACATTACGGCTAGACGACAAGACTGCCATGAGATGCTAATACCTCTTGGTCGAATGAGACAGCAGCAGAAGAATGGTTAAAGAGAAGAAGGGGATAGACGGAAGGAGAGAGAAGGAAACGAGGAGGCAGAAGAAGGGAGAGAAGATGCAGTCGACAATAGACATTGTCGGTTGTATCATAAGATGGGAGAGAGAGGAAAAGAACCAACGGGCGTTAGGTCGCACCAACTGATAGAAGAAGAGAGAGAAAGCCAACCGGCACTAGGTCTCCCCAGTTAACAAAAGAAGAGAAAGAAGGCCAACCGGCGCTAGGTCTAGCCAATGGCCAGAAGAGGAGAGAGAAGGCCAACTAGCACAAGGTCACGTCAATTGGCAAAAGAAGAGAAGGGAGAAGACCAACCAGTGCTAGGTCTCTCTAGTTGCCAGAAGAAGAGAGAGAAGGTCAACTGATATTAGGTTTTGCCAATTGGCAAAAGAAGAGGAGGGAGAAGACCAACCGTCACTAGGTCTCACAGATCGACAGAAGAAGAGGAAGAAAGCCAATCAGCAGTAGGTCTCGCCAGTCGACAAAGCAAGAGAGAGAAAATCAACCAGCGCTAAGTCTTGCCGACTGATAGAAGAAGGGAAGACCAACCGCCGCTAGATCTCGTTGACTAATAGAAGAAGGAAGAGAAGATCAATTAGCACTAGCTCTCGCCAGTTGATAGAAGAAGTCAGAGAAGAGAAGATGAGGGAGAGAAAAAAGATAGAGATGGGAAGAAGAGAGAGAAAGAGAGGGAGAAGAGAGAAAAGAGAGAGAAGAGAGATAAAGAGAGGAGAGAGACAAAGAGAGAAGAGAGATAGAGAGAAGAAAGAGAGAGAAGAGAGAGAGAAGGGAGAGAAAGAGAGAAGAGAGAGATAAGAGGAAAGAGAGAAGATAGAGAAAGAGAGACGGGAGGAGAGAGAAAGTTGCCTGCCTAAAGGGTACCCACCCTTTTCCTCTCTCTCCTATCTCTCTCTCTCCGAGACGTACTCACAGACTCAAACATAGGATCAAAATTTTTTTTGAATCTTCAAAGAATCCACTCAAGATCGAGA
This sequence comes from Amborella trichopoda, assembly GCF_000471905.2. The sequence goes on along the minus strand of NW_006499973.1, from coordinate 4,695,537 downwards.
GGTGGTGCGGGGTCTGTTTTATAATGAGGGGGTGCCTGTTTATATAGAGTTGTGCCCAAACATGGGTGGATTGATCAAAATTAGACCTAATTGGTGAAAATTAAGATTTAATTAAATTAAAATAAATTCTAAAAATGGATGCAAAAGGACTGTTTTGCCCCTGCCTAAGAATGTGTAGAATTTCAAAACAATCCCTGTGGCTACCCGAGAATTTGCGTGATCTTCAGTGGCTAACCCGAAGTTATTCTGATGCCTGCTTGATCAAAAGATTATTGTTGTCTTGTGAGGCTCGACGTGGCGATTGTTTTGATACCAACTTTGAGCCATGAATCATGTTTTTTAGTCATGATCGCGAGACTTGAAATTTGTTTGAATCTTGGAAACATCAGATCTATAGTGTGATTTTTCCTTAATGTTTTTTTGTGATTTCTTTGTTGTAGCGCACTAAGCATGACATCACGATTGTGTGGCAACAATCGGAACGCGATTTGGAGCTCGAGCGAAGATTTCGCAACTTTTGAGTTTCGACCAGAATCTAGAATCCGACAGTCGAAATTTCAGTAACTTCATTGGCTTCGAGCATGAAATCTAACCGTCTATCATGTATGTGGTTCGATCCAATGATAGCCTTGAACCATACTCACACAATGGAATTTGTTTTGTGTCAATCTGTTGCACAAGCATCGTGATATGGTTCATTGAGTGAGGCATGTCACTGTTGAATTTTTTGCAACTTCTTCACGGATCGACAACTTCTCTCTAGTGTTTCTCCTTGTTTGGATATCATCTCAAGGTGTGCCCCATATCAAATTGTTTGTCTTGATGAGACGAATTAGTTCACCAAATTTTTGAGAGATTCGATTTGGAACAAGTGAGTTAATGGTTTTTTGGTGCAGTGAGGCCATACGGGAATAGTGTGTGACCTCTCCTACTTTAATGTTTTGCTCATATCTTTGTTTTAGAGTGTTTGTTCAAGACAAAAGTTGGCCCATGGGGGTTTTCAACCGTGTTAGATCCAATGGTAGTGGTCTTATAGCGATTTGAGACACCAAAAATGTAGCTCCAGTTGTAGGTCCCATTCAGGGTGGTGGAGGCCAATTTTTCGAAAACTGTTTCCTTGTGTTCACTACCATAGACATGTTTGATCGTGACAAAACATGGTAGGTGGTCTTTTGAAGTGCTGATGGGGATCTTGAGCAATTTTGAGACTTTTCGAAATTTTCCACTATTTTGTAGGCTTTATTGACCTGCTTCCAACCGGGGACCAAGATGATGAAAAATATGTTCAAATAGCTTGCCCCACCTAATGTTGTGCTTCAAGAGAAGCAAGAAGGACAATTATTTCGAATGTTTCCTTTGGCTTTTACTTTTTTCCTTCCTTGCCAAAGGACCTTGTGAATGCCGAGGAGATTCACGTAATGGTGTACTAGGCTGCTTAGATGATGGGATGCATTGTTCGCAGGTCTGTCCGTGGAGACTTTAGGGGAGAAGAGAATTTTTGGTGGTTTTTTTTTGCTGCTACACCAAGTTTTCTTTTGACGATCAGAGTATCACTATTGGTCTCGTTTACCAGGTCCAGTTGGGAGAAGGTTTTATTAACTGATCCCAAAGGTTTGGTCGTGCCGTCTAGGTGATCTGAAGTCTCTCGCCGGTTCTGTCCTGGCATTGTCAGTTTCTCCCTTGGAAGAATGATGACTGGGCTACTTTGTCACCTAGCCTCATGGAGAGAGGCGTCTATAGAAGAAGGAGAGGGCATACACATTTCATGCACCGGGAGAGGATCCATAAGAGAGGGACAAGGCATGCACATTTCATGCATGGGGAGGAGGTCTATAAGAGAAGAAGAATGCATGCACACTCCATGCATGGGGAGAAGGTCCATAAGAGAAGAAGAAGGCATGCATACTTCATGCATGCGGAGAAGGTCCATAAGAGAAGAAGACGACATGCATACTCCATGCATGGGGAGGTGGTCCATAAGAGAAGAAGAAGGCATGCATACTCCATGCATGAGGAGAAGGTCCATAAGAGAAGAAGAAGGCATGCATACTCCACACATGGGGAGAAGGTCCATAAGAGAAGAAGAAGGCATGCATACTCCATGCATGGGGAGAAGGTCTTTGAAGAAGGATAATGAGTGGGCTACGTTGTCCCCTAGCCTTGAAGAAGGATGTTGACTGGGCTACTTGTTTACCTAAAACTGAAGAAGGATGTCGACTGGACTAACTGTTCAGCCAGGACTGGAGAAGGACGTCGATTGGGCTACTTATTCACCCAAGACTAAAGAACGATGTCGATTGGGCTACTTGCTCACTCAAGACCGAAGAAGGATGTCGATTGGGATACCTATTCACCCAAGACTGACGAAGGTGTCGACTAGGCTACCTATTCACCCAAGACTGAAGAAGGATGTTGACTGGGATCACTATTATCCCAAACTGAAGCAAGATGTTGACTGGGCTACCTATTCACCCAAGACTAGAGAAGAAAGTCGACCGGGCTACCTATTCACCCAGGATTGAAGAAGGATGTTGACTGGGCTACATGTTCACCTAAGATTGAAGAGGGACATCAACTGGACTACCTATTCACCTAGGACTGAAGAAGGATGTCGACTGGACTACCTATTCACCCAGGACTAAAGAGGGACGTCGATTGAGCTACCTATTCATCTAGGACTGAAGAAGGATGTCCAGGGGTGATTTTAACGTCTACACCCTGTTGAACGTCTTGACAATGAAGGGAGTGCCGACTGAGGTCATCTGTTGAAGTGAATGTTGCATCAACCTGTTTATTGGTCCAAGCGTCTTTTGCAGATTTTTGCTTGAACTTGGGAAGCGACGTCGTAGAGACGATTTTCACCAACGTATTTTTTTTATTTTGGGCCTTTTTTACCCATGACCTTTGGCCCATGTCCACCTATTTTATCCATTTTTACTCACGATGCCCTTTCGGGTTTTCACTATGCCCAATTTTTATTCACGAAACTCTTTTACTCATGGTTTCGTGACCATGCCTGTCTGTCATTTTTACTCATAGCGTTGCCCTGTTCAGGTATACACCATGCGCGTTATTTCTTTCCTTTTTTTTTATGAGGGCATGTTTAAGGTCATGCGTCTAGGACCTGTGCGAAACAGTTTAACATCATGCGGCCTGAATGTGCACTATAGTTTAAGGTCATACAAGTGGACCGTAATGGTGATGGATGGAAGTTTATGAAGGTCATGGAGTGAGTATGTTGGTGGTTTGGCTCACTTGGGGAGATGGCTCGAGGATACCCATGAGAGATGCGTGATGTATGAAAGATGAGTGATGTATGAAATGTGAGTGGACGATGGTGACCCTCTGACATACAATGAGTATGGGTGATGGGATGGTCCACCATTTTACGAACATGATTGAGACTCACTGCGGAATGATGTAAGGTGATGAACTCATGGGGAGGTGATGAATAACAGGTAGGTTAAGAATGGTGTGCGTGAAAGTGTACGTAAAGGCGTGTGCGCGTATGTAGGGGGAGTTTATGGTCATGCCTCTTTGACCAGGGCAAAGAAGTTTATCGTCATGCGGCTAGGATGTCCACTATTGTTTAAGGTCATATAGTTGGACTGTGGTTGTGTAGTTTTAAAGTCATATAACTAAGACCATGCAGTTTAAGGTCATGCAACTTGACCTCTGCTACAGTTTAAAGTCATATAGTTCGGACCATGGTGTTGTGCAGTTTAACGTCATGTGACTGGGATGTAGACTATGATTTAAGGTCATATAGTTTGAACCATTCAGTTAAGGGTTGTGCAACAAGACCTCCGCCACTGCTTAAGGTCATATAATTCGGACCATGGTTTTGCAGTTTAAGGTCGCATAACTAGGACCATAGTTATGTAGTTTAAAGTCATACAACTTAGGACCATCTAGTTTAAGGTCATGCAACTAAACCTTCACTACAATTTAAGGTCATATAGTTTGGACCGTGGAGTTTCAGGTCATGCATCTAAACCAAGGTTGTGCAATTTCATGTAGCACGGACCGTTGTGCAGTTTCATCAAGACCAAGGTTGTGCAGTTTCATGTAGCACGAACCATTGTGCAGTTTCATCTAGACCAAGGTTGTGCAGTTTCATGTAGCATGGACCGTTGTGTCGATTGCCATGTAGGTTGCGCTCCATTAGGAATAGGCCTGTGGATGTAATCTGACTCCCTGGGGATAATGGGATAATATGGCTAAGACCATTCACAAACTGAGGGCTAGATGGAAATGGTGACCTAATGAAGGATGACCAGCAAAAGTGGACCTTGCTTTGGTTTTTAAGGGGGTAAGGTACTCTCTGGGGTGAAAGATGAGACTTTTTTACCAGTAACCCGACTTCCTGAGGATTACAGACGCTGACCCACTGAGTATTACGGACGTGAGAATGACCCTAACTTCATTGAGGATGATGGGTCGTAGTATGGGTGTGACTCATAATGGGGGATGAGGGACAACTCATGACTCCATTGGGGAGGTCACAGTTTAGGTGCTACGACCTGGGTGCAAGTCCACTAAGGATAGTGGTAGGGCATACACTGCTTGAAATACGACCGGTACCATGTGTAGCACTGATGGTTTATTGCTAATTTTCAATTAGCGTTGAGGTCTCACAACACAGTCGATGCTGCATTCTAACACAACCAGCACTGTTTAGCTGGCATTGTGAATGACTCATGATATTATCTAAAGTCAACTGACACTGAGTTAACCAGCGCTAGGGTTCTTTTGGATACACACCCGGCATTAAGTCAACCGGTGCTAAGGTTGTATTTGGAAACACACCCGACATTAAGTCAACTGGTGCTAGAGTTGTTTGGAAATTCACCCAGTGCTACATCAACCGGCACCAGGGATCGATTTGGAAACACGTCCGGCCCTAAGTCAACTGGCGCTAGGGTTGTTTTTGAAATTCACCTAGCGTTGCGTCAACCAACATTGGGGAAGGATTGATGAGAGTTACCTTGAGACTCATGTATAGCCTGACTCTGCTTGTTGTTGCTTGAATTCCCTTGGACACAACTGGAATTCCAAATTTGTGAGGGGCATTTGAGGGCAGTGTAATCTATATAAGGGGTAAAATCCCGTTTTCACTTACTTTCACCAAAGGTAAAAAAGAACTTAAGCACAAGTTTTCTTTAACTGTGAGGAGAGAGCGCTAGTTTGAAGTTTTCAAAGAGCAGTGGGACTTCAGCAACAGTCTCTACCGGGAGGTTCTTTGAGAGGCAACAGGCATTTGGTCAAGGGTCCTACAGAGAAGACCTTCGTTGAACAAGCTTCACCAAGAATTTGGTGAGTTTGCAGAGAAAGTAGAAGGGAAAGGGAAGCTTTTCGGGAATCTTTTCAGGAGGAAGAGAAGGCTTCGGCTATTATTTTTCTTTCGGGAAGAGACGAGAAACACATCAGTGAGTGGTTCCACATGTCTTGAGGGCTTTCTGGGGGTTTTTAAGGGGTTTCACGGTAGTTGTGGAAGTTTTCCAACAATTTCATTGTGTCGCAGAGGTTTTCAAGAACTTTCAAGAGTTTTATTGGGGTTATCTCCACTTTTTGACATTGTTAGTGGTGTCACAGAGGTTTATCGACGAGGTTCTGGTGAGGTCCAGACCAAAACGACAGGCATGAAAGGTTCCAGTGAGTTTTCGGCCATGTGGGAGCAATTCCGGCGGAAGACGAACGCCCGTGGGAGATGGGTCGTATGGCTGTAGGAGGTGAACCGTCGTGGGGAAGGCATACAGTTGCTAGAGGTGAACCGTTGTCCTTGGAAATCATACGGTTATCAGTTACACGTGTGTGAGGTGACGCTGAAGGATGTGGTGACAGCTGTCAGTTGGCACAACTGATTTCGAGGTGTCACGTCTAGGATTTGAGGCACGTGTTAGAGATTCACTTTCAGTTGGTGCTGGCCTTAGACAAGCTTAACCGGTGCTGGGGTGTTGGCATTCAACCGACACGGAGTGCTGAAAGACTCAACCGGCGCTAATTGTTGGCATTCAACCGACGTTGGGTATTGAGAAGCTCGACCGACACTAAGTGTTTGACAAACTCACTTGGCACTAATCGTTAATACGCAACCAGCGCTGAGCATTAAGATGTTCACCCGACGCTAAGTACTTTGCGAGGATCAACTGGTGCTAATTGTTGGATAAACTCAACTGGTGCTGCTCCAGTGCCTTGGAAAATTTTGGGAGTGAACCACTCAGCCCTTTGTAATGGACGGTTCCTCTTACTAAATCCCTAATGTAAAGAGGCTCCTCAGGGAAGGGTAAATCGACGCCCATGACTTTACAGGTGAAGTTTTATCAAGAGGTGATTTGGCTGACCCAGCCGGTGTGTGAACCAGAGTGGCCTCTTAGTGTCACTTTCATTACTGACCCCGTATGCTTTAAGTTTCAGGAGGGCAATGGTGGCAATGTCTGTATTGAAGAAGGGATGACACTTCTTCACTATATGCTTCGGAACATAGCTTCTGGGGAAAACTTGCTTACCTTGGGGAGGCGAACAGTCTAGGCAAAGCGATTATTAAGGTGGTCAACAAAGGCCTCCGGATTCAGGGAGAGCACCAATACCTGAAGGGATACGCTCCCTGGACTGTCAAGGTATTGGCTTCGCATGGAAGCGTTCTTGAGCGTGCTTCGCTATTAGCCGCTATCCAGTGTTCGGGAAGCTACTACGATCATTGCTCTAATACAATAAAGGTATTGCTGGAGACATGGAGATATGTGAGCAATACTTGGCTTCTTGGTCAGGGCAAAGTGGGAATCTCTTTACTGGATCTTCACTTTATTGGAGGTCTGCTGCTACTCAGAGCTATGTATGACGCGTTTGTGCCCTCAAACTCAGTCATCTTTGGTGATGTTCACGTGGGGGGTGAAGAGCCACCGGCCAGTCTTCCCAAGATCTTTGAGTTCTACCAGTCAATTGTTGGTTGATCAAGCAATGGTAGGTTCACCTTTACAGGCTGGGTGAAATTGTTTTGCGGGGATTATTGTGAGGGAGGTCAGGGTACTCCAAAGGGGAAAGGGAAGGTAGTTGCAAAGGAGACACCTCCTATATATTACCTCGAGGCTTATGATGACCGTGTCTTCTTGGCCATCTACCTACCTTTATTCTTATGCAAATTGTGCTGCTTGGCTTGAGAGACGACATTCACCCAGGGGTACTATATGTGGCATGCGACATGGCCAGAGGGTGTGAGTTTGCCCTTGCTCAAACAGTCCTGTGCAACATATACCATGGCTTGGGGGCCATTTCTTTTAGAAAGGCCTATTAGAGCAAGGAGAGACGGAACGACATCATAGGAGGAGAAGCTTTTCCTGAGGACTTTAAAACCCCATTCCCTATGCATTACGTGTACGGGTGGCTAGGGGCTTATTTCCCTGACACCTACGTCAAGCATTAGTGCTCAAGAAATAAGTTGTTGCACTTCTTGATGGAGTTAGCGAACCAGAAGGCCATCTTCCACACCCCAAGGGAAGCTCGGGGTCCATTTGGAAATGATTCTTTGAACATGAGGAGAGTCCCTTTTCCGTCGGGAGCTTCACAAACCGTGCTTTCGTCGATGAGTTAGGAGAGGAGCTTGAAGGTGCTTCGAAAACTATTAAAGAACTCATGTTCAAGATGAGCATCAGAGGGGGAGTCTTACCTTATCAGACTCCACACAGTGCCCGGCTACAGGGATATTTCCCCCACCACTTTTCTCGTCAGCATGGGCTTGACTAAAGCTTCCCCTTCTCAGTATTCTTCAAGAAGCACCAGAGTAAGGTGTATAAGGAGAGCACAGAGGAGCTTAGAACATTTCGGGAGTGTTGGGTTCCTAAACATATATGAACTGCTTGGTCCATGTGTCTTGAAATGACAGAGACCAGCAAATATGTGCTACCTCACTTCAGTAGGAAAGTCTGAACAACCACGGCATATGCGAACTGGTGGAGAATCACCAGTAAGGGCTAATGGAAGAAGGATCACCCTTGAAAATATGTGAATCGCAGCTGGCATCAGGACACCAACAAATTTGGCTGGCAGATGCTCTTGCTTTAGGTGAGGTATTCATCTTGGACTATCCCTCCAACTAGTGGGGTTTAGGGCTTCCATGCGAGATAACAGTTGACGAGGCCTTGCCAGAGTTCCTTGAGATGAAGACAATGACTGGGAATATCTTCGACAATCTTAGCTCGATCTTCGAATGGGATGAGGGGCGACAAGTCCCTAGTTATGAGAAGAGCCCACCACAGGACCTGAATGCTCTATTCGGGAGCGGTCCCCACAAAAAATTAGCTGGAGGGCCTCCTCAAGGGGGTGGATCTTAGGTGGCTGCTCCTACTCTGGTAGGGGAAAGAAAAGAAAGAGCCTGACTGCTGTAGATACCCGTGTAACGTCTTCAGCTAGTGGGCATACTCGAAGGCGGCAGAGCGACAAGCTTCCTGTGGTGTCAAAACCAGGAGGTAGCCCTTCCTCTTCTGATCTTTTAAGAATTCTTCTAGTATCCCCCGTTGTGCTTTCTGAACCATCTTCAGCTTTTGCTAAAATGTTTTCTTTTTCTTCAGGAACTGAGGCAGACGACTCTGAGCGCTCTGAGCTTATTAACATTGCTTTTGATCGGGAGGGGACTCCAGATCTTAAGGAGGAGCCCTCGAGTCCATGGGTAGCTCTTGAGTCAGAGGCGGTTAGGATGGGGACTGAGGAGGATGAAAGCCCTGAAGAAACTACTGCACAGAGGGGCTCTGATGTTGTTGTGGCCTCCATGCAAGAGGAGTTTAGTGCCTCGACCGAGGCAAGGGCTGTGGCTCAAGAAGAAGAGCCTGAAGTTGATGACGTGCACAAGCACCAAGAGGTTGTTGTTCCTATGGTCCCGAGTCACGAAGATGAAGGGATCGAGTTCTTTGTGGCCGAAGTTCTGGCTGTTGAAGGAGAGGGCCAAGTGGAGGAAGCCATTGTCAAGGGTGAGTCGGCTGGCAAAGGCCAAAGAGAAGTGGAAATTCCTGAACTTGGTGATGCTGAGGCGACAGTTCAGGAGAGTGAAGAGAAAAGGGAACATATCCTCTGCAGCCTGTTGAGATAGAAGTGGAGGTCCCCTTAAGAAAGGGTCAAGACAAAGAGGCAAGCCTCGAAGACCCTGATGCAGATTGAGAACGAGGCTGCTTATGAGGTTGACGGGAAAGATGCTCTAGGCTTTGCCCTCGTTTCAGAGGAATCAGTGGCTCAGATGGATATCGCTTCAACAAGCCTGGTCCTTGAGGTCGAGGTGTCTTCCACAGTGGTGGCCTCAGCAACACCGTCCAGGCCTATTTTTGGTGGTGTTTCTAGCATGATTGAAGGCATGGTTAAAGCAAGCCTTCAGGGCTCGAGGGAGCTGCCTTTCAACGAGCTGGGAGAAGCTTTGGTCAGGTTGAGGGAGTTTGCTGGGACTACTGCAGTGGGGACGACGCCAAAGGTACTTTCTCATTTTAATGCAACTCTGAACGAGTTGGAGAACTAGTAGTTGGGAGTGTTGCATCGCGAGGAAGAAACCAGAAGGGTAGTCTCCTTGGAAGAGTTATTCTAGCACAGTCGTGAGAAGATAGATGCTTATATTGAGAAGAAGGCCTGATAGCCGGCCGTCAGTAGGACGTCCAGAAGGAGGCACAAGGAAGATTTAAGAGAACGATTGAAGTTCGGGAGGCAATGTGAATATTGAAGGAATAATTCACGGGCCTTGAGATGGAGATGGCTCAAAGGAAGGCCATGGAGGCCTCTTTGGTAATAGATTTGTCCGAACTCGATGGCACAATTGAGTCGAAAACTGTGATGATGACAAAAGCGACTCAAACAGTGGTGGAGCTGAAGGCACTTGTTCAAGGCACTGAGACTTCTCCTGAAGAATGCAACGCTAAGATCAATAGGATGATTGATCATTTCGGAGCATGTCATTCTCCCTTTTTTTTTTCTTTTACACCTATAAAATTTTTGACTGATAAATAAAGCGCTTCTCTCTTTTGATTGACGTTATTGCATGAATTTATTTTCTCTTTACTTTTGTTGTTCTTCGTGTGATTCTTTTGAATGCCTCTTGACTCTTCCATTGTCCCAATAGACTAATACCCTATGCCTTGTTTTGCCCCACGGTGGGCTTCCACAGCTTGGATAGCTTCAAAATAGGGGGTCATTGCTTTTTCTCCTTTCAATGTCCAATTGGCCAAAGGCTCATATTTCATTTTCCTCATGATTTTGTGAGCCTGATTGCCATAGATAGTCCTTTCAGGAGGGGCTTTAGCCTCCATTAGTGGCACTTTTACTTCAAGCTCATCATAGCTTTCAGTCTTTTGTACGAACTCTTTGAGATGCTTTGAAGTGATACGCAAGACTTCTAATTGGCTCTGGAGGCTGTGGACTTCGTTTCTCAAGTTTGCTAGAGGATCCGCCCATGAGGGGAAGGAAGTTGCCCTTCTCCGAACTTCTCTCCTGAGGGGTCTGGGAAAAGTAAAACTTTTGGCTGGACAACAGTCTAAAGAACATCCTTTAAACTTCCAGCAACGAGATTTTAAAAGACTTTTCATGACGGTTGTCGTGCTGCATCGGCTTTCAAGAGTGCAATGTGGATATGCAGGACTTTCTGATGGTCTGACATATAAGTGACCGTCGAAGCTGGGAATTCTACCTACCCCAATGGCTTGCTCAATCTCAAGAATGACTTCTGGTTCATTTTTTGGTCAAGGTGGTTCAGAACTGGTGGCAGAGGGAAAGGACTCTTTTTCGAACGAACAAGGAGTTTCTTGAGAGAGGATAGTTGGGATGTTGGAATGAAGAGTAGTTAAGGGTAAAATTCTGCTTTGCCTTTCTTCTTCCTTGAACATGTTCACAACGTCCTCCAATCATCCTCAACATCTTCACGAGACAAGGACACAGTCTTGCTTGTAGACACATGACCTTATTCTCTTAGCTTCTGAGGCGGCACCAGATTTGTGAAATAATATTTTGCATCTGCAAAGTGAGTTTTGGCCACACGGAATGGTCTTTTGTCAGCAAACTGTATGCTGTCTCCCGTCTCGACTATACTTGAAACATTGGTGCAATGGTGATGGAACCACCCCCTGATCATGGAGTCATGGTCGACCGAGGAGAATATTGTAAGAAGTGTAGGTGCCAATTACATGAAACTAGGCGTAATCGTTCAACTCACCGATCTTAAAACGAAGGCGTATCGTGCCTGCTGGTTTCTCTCCTGATTGGTTAAACCCCTGAACTGTGATGTGGGTCGAGGTAAGGTCTTCAGATCCCAACCCTAATCGAGTAAGAATCCTTCTTGGAATGAGGTTGACTGTCGACCCTCCATCTAACATGATTCTATTGATGGGGCATGCATGTAATTCACCAGCAACAAAGAGAGGGCGATTATGAAACTTTTCCCCTAGCTGCACATCATCTTCTGAAAAGATGATTGGCATACATCCTTGTAGAATTGCTGGGTCTACCTCGATAGGTTCTACTTCGGTCTCGTACACTTCTGGGTCAAAGCGAGTTTGAACCAAATCCATCCAGTAATCCTTTGAAAGCATGAGGGTGTCTACAACATTGAGAAGGGATGGAAGCTTTTGTAGATGCCTTATCACATCATATTTCACCTTCCCTTGATCAAGGCCTTGTGCTCTTGGTCCTACCACTGGTTGCTGGGAATATTTGGTTGAGGAGTAGGTTTGGGTAAAGAGGGGTTTATTTTGGCTAGCTGGGGGACTTAATTGCACAGCGGGCTTGGTTGAGTGAAGGAAGTTTGGGGCTTTAAGATAGACTGAGTGAATGGGGTCAAAGGAGCCTTAGGGAATTGGAGAAGAGGTGCATTGGGATAAGGAGGGAGCCCAGGGAGTTGTAGGATAGGTAGACTAGTCTTTGGATTAGGGGGCAGTGGCAGACTACTGAAGTTCAAGGTGCTCGACTTTTGCGGAGGAGGCTACAACATCCTCTCTGATCTGAGATTTATCTATCCTGTGGTGGGTATTGCTCCTGAAATTTGCTCCATGTGGCAAGCTCCCTGAGAATAGAAGCTTTGCCCACTTGACTTCTCTCAATCTCTGCTTGAAGTCAACCTCAGGGGGCCACTGGGGCTTCTTTGGCTTCGACTTTTTACGCTTTTTTGATGAAGGTGGCTCTGCCTTGGCTAGCTTTAGCTGCCAGGGCATCAGCAACTGTTAAGAATCCTGCTGCTTGTGCCAAGGTCCTTCTCAATTGCTTCTCTTATGTCCCACTTATATTGAATCCTTTGAATTCCCGGTCGAGAGCCTCGAAGTCTGAGCATATCAAGGTCATATCTGCAGAAGACATAAGAGAATGAGAAGCAGGAGAAGAAGGAAGAGAAGGGTTGGAAAGTAAGGGACTTTTAAGGTCATTACCCTCATCAGACCGATCTAGGAAGCTTTTTACATCATCATCAGGATTGGACAGGTGCAGGGGATCTTTTAGGTATTTCCCTTACTCAAGCAGTTGGGGAGTGCTTTGAACATCGTTACCCTCATCGGACGTGTGCTGAGTGGAAGATGTCATAGGGATGTCTTCTTGACAGGATAAAGAGGGAAAAAGGATAGTGTCGTGGATGAAATTCAACAAAGTTGGCAACGAAGGAAGGGGCTTGAGAAATTTTTGCTCGACTATGGGTTGAGAGGTCTTGTTTCTTTGGCGAGTAGCCCTTGGTGCTCGTATTTTTCTGCTTTTTCGAGGTAATGTGTGATTCATCTCACTGGGCTGGCGAACAGCCTTAGCTTGATGAACTGCTTCTCTCCTCAAAGACTTGAGTCTGCTTTGGTCATGGTAGATCATCCATGGTTGAGAAGTTGATGGTTCCGTAGGGTCTGAGTCATTGATGGGAAGGTCCTGCCCTGTGAGATCTTCATGCCCCGATGAGGAAATGATTTGAGTATCACTTACGAGAAGATTGTAGAATTCGTGATACTCCCAAATCTTCTTTGCCAATTTATCAAGGAAAGTTGTGCATTCTGACAATTAATGACCTCTTATCTGATGGTATGAACACCAACAATCTTCAGTCCCCTTAACAAGGTGATGGGGTTTCCTTTCCTGCTTTGGTGTGATTATGCCTTACTGAAGCATTATAATGAAGAAGGTGTAGAGAATTCCAAGCACTTCATCCTCCCCCTAGATGCTTACAAGATGGAAGGCCTCAGCTGCCTCAAAGGCCTTCTTTAAGTCATCAAGCTTTATCTGACCCTTCTGAATTAGTGCCTCAATGATGTCCTTCAGCATGTTGCAGTCATCTGTAGTATGATTAATCCTCCAGTGGTAAGCACAATAATTTTCCTTCTCGAACTGATGGATCGTATTCTTATGCCTGGAGAAATAATCATTCTGATCAAAGTTAGTTGGTGGAGGTACCCTATTGTATGATAGTTGTGACTTGCCAGCCTGGGGTGTAACTGTTGCTGCGGTTACCCCTTTAGAGAGGTCCAATGTTTGAGGGGAAGCCTTCTATGAATCAGTGAACATGATGGATGCACTGATTACCCCATTTTGTTGGCTGCCCCGTGTGTCATTACGAGGGCTACCATTGCCTCGGTTACTTGCTAAACTTGTAGATGGCTGTCATGTCGCACCATGATGGCGTGACAAACTTTCTATGCAAACTAATTTAGAGATCAACTCTGACATGGAGGTCGGATTGGAGGCCTTGATATGTAGAGGGATTTCAGGTCGCGCATTTCGTATGCAAGTTTGAACTGCTTCCTTCTCGAGCATAGGATTAGGATGGTGGCAAGCGAAGTTTGTCCATCTTGATATGAAATGATCTACAGGTTCTTTGGGGTCATGAGTCAGGGTGAGAAGGCCGATGGTTTGAACCTCTATGTCGACCTCATAGAAGCATTGATAGAACAATTTCTCTAACTCCTCCCATGTATGCACCGAGTGCGAAGGAAGTCGAACATACCATTGAAATGTCGAGCCATCAAGGGTCTCGACGAAATGGCGGAGAAGAAGTCTCCCGTCAGCTGTAATTTCCCGACATGCTGCCTAAAAGTGGGTGATATGCTAATTTGGGGAGGTGGTTCCACTGAATAGAGGAAACTTCCCTTTCTTATAGTTTGAGGGGAACAAAACTTGATCAATATAGAAGGGGTATGGTCTTTGATAAGGCGTTGCCACCTGTATGCCTGGAATTTGTCTGTTCTTTAGGCTATGGGTGAACATAGAGTCAATATCAGACTAAGAGACCGAATGAGGGATAGAATTGTCCTGTGAGGTAGATGGAGGAGGCTGTCATAAAGGTATAGCATCAAAGTGATGGGAATTGACTTCATGGCTAGCGGACCTCTATGCAGTATCAATACGATCGATCTTTTCTATCATCATGCACACCATATCCTCAAACTTGTTCATGCAATCCCCCTACACATCACTGAGTTTGCTTATGACAATTACACTGATTGTTTCTCAAGGGAGGTCAACGTTAGTGGTGAGAGAAGGTTTGCGAGTTTGATAGGTTGGACATGGTAGCTCAGTCAGTAAGGGGTCAGCATGCCCCGACTGAACTTGACTTTTGTACGCAGATCACCTTTGGATTGGTTCTCGATGGTCTTGAGACAATGGCTACGGGTAGGTTCACGACAGTCTTGGGACCGTGGTTGTTGAGTAGCTGGGCCTTCTTCTTCGACTAATCACAACGTAGGGTTCATTGGTAGAAGGGATTCAAGTGAAGAGGGTTGCCAAAATTGGTTATTTGGACTACCTTGGTAACCTCCCTAGTAAAAATTTGCAAACCTCTATCGCATTTAGCCTTGCATTTTTTATTGACCTCTTGCCAAAATTGTGATCTAGATCACTGCTGGTCAAGTTTTCTTGCACAAGAGAGAGCTGTCGCCATCAGGTGTGGTAAAGGATGAGGGTCAGAAATTGGGGTCATCTTGGGCTGGGGAGGATGAAGTAATCGATCTTCTATGAGGTGCATGCCCCGAGCTCTCTTATGAGCTCCAGAGACATGACCAAAGTGTTGGGACTGGTTAAGGATGGTACTCTTCGGGCAAACCTTTGAGTACCAAGGCTGAAGGTGCTTGGTCGATGAAGAATGAGCAAGCGGGACTAGGGTTGCCTCATGAGGAGGCTCGAGTTGAGGACGAGGGAAGGCCTGCGATGGTGACGCATGTGTGCCCCTTGAAGAAGGATTTTGAGGGACCGGAGGGTCCACCGAGGCTCGTGCAGGTGAGCTAGCCTTAAGTGACCGAGAACTATGAGCAAGTGTCTATAAGAGAAAAGGTGCAAGCCTACCCCTTATAGGGTGCACTTGTGTGTGCAGAGGAGGAGGACGAGGAGGTCATCTCATCTTTACTCGGGTTGGAGCAATAATGGCATTGGCCAGAGTAGTGAGAAGCACATGAGTGGCGTATGGAGGATCTGGCCTCGAATGGTTCAATCCTGGACACGGACTCGAGGTAGCAGAAGGGTTGCCCCGAAGTGTGCCTCGAGTGGGTGACCCACGAGTCTTTTGGTGTGTATAAGGGATGGAGACCATGGGATTTCTGCCTCTTTGTTTTGAGCCTCTAAGGATAGAGACCCCCCATGTAGGAATGTGGGGGGTAGCCTTATGGCGACCCACAGAACCAATGGAAACTCGCTTCTCGTTTGCAGAAAGGGACTGGGCAGCCTTCCAGCATACCTCAGAAACATGACCGGTAAGTGACTTGCCGGTGGTTGGGTGCATGCTATGTAGGGCAACAAAAATGTCACCCATGCAAGGCGCCTTGGTGGAATTTCCACCTGAGCGAAGAGATGGGGAGTGAGGAACGTTCAAGTCCCTCCTCACACCGGTCCAAGTTAAGACCTGGGAGCTAAACAAGGGGTCTTTGCTCAAGAGGATGGCCGAGAGCGAAGTCGAAGGACCTTGTTCCCTAAGGACACTCTCGAATAAGGGGATAAGAAAATCCCCGATCCGGATAAATGGGTTATAGAAACCAGCAGCCATAAGTGAATGTAAATAGATGATGAAAGCAGATAAAGAAAAAACTAACCATATAAGAACGATCCGACTAAGGGGTAGTAAGTCCTCAATGGAGTCGCCAAGCTAGTTAGGTGCCTCAATCTCACCCTTCAGATAAGACCTGAGACATTTGTGAGATTGCTTTCTCAGGAACCTCGTTTGAAAACTAGGGAAGGTATTACCAACCAATGAAATGACTTTAAAAAGTGGGTTCGAGACTTACTCGGGCTAACTCGCATTGGCGCCTTCTTAAATCACGAAGAAAGGCCCCCAGTAATAAACCTGGTTCGGAATCACCTCCCTTGGCTCGTATTCTTCTTACTTTCTGCTTTTATGAAATCACAAACAAATATGGCAAAGGTTACGGGATAAGTGGGTCAGACCTCACCCTTTTCCTCTCTATTGAGCTTACATAAGCATGCGCAATAGAGAAGAAGAAAGAAAGATGGTGGGAGACAAAAATTCGACCAAGTGAGAGGATCAGAGCAATGATTATGCTGGCGGATAATTGAGAAAACGTGGTGGCGAAACGGGCTCAGTCACTGAGACCTGCTCACGGGATCACTACAGGACGTTATTGCCGATATCGTCTAACTAGGCAAGATGGTCGGTCTGCCTTGACAATAAAGCGGGTCAAGCAGCCTGACGTAACAACATTACGACTAGACAATAAGACTACCATGAGATGCTAACCACAATCCCTCTCGGTCTAGTGAGCGAGTAGCAGAGGAATGGTTAAAGAGAAGAAGGGGAGTGACAGAAAGAAAGAGAAGAAGGAAGGGAGGAGGGTGTAGAAGGGAGAGAAGATGCAGTCGACGTTAGACATTACCGACTGTATCAGAAGATGGGAGAGAGAGGAAATGAACCAACTGGTGTTTGGTCTCGCCAACTGATAGAAGAAGAGAGAGAAAGCCAACAGACGTTAGGTCTGGCTAGTTGACAGAAGAACAGAAAGACAGCCAACCGGTGCTAGGTCTTGCTAGTGGCCAGAAGAAGAGAGAGAAGGACAACCAGCTCTAGGTCTCACCAGTTGGCAGAAGACGAGAAGGGAGAAGACCAAACAACATTAGGTCTCTCCAGTTGCCTGAAGAAGAGAGAGAAGTCCAACAGGCGCTAGGTCTCGCTAGTAGGCTGATGAAGGGAAGGGAGAAGACCAACTAACACTAGGTCTCGCCGACTGATAGAAGAAGAGAAAGAAAGCGAAGCAGCACTAGGTTCGTCAGTTGATATTAGAAGAGAGAGAAGGTCAACAGACGTTAGGTGTTGCAGCCTGATAGAACTAGGGAAGACCAACCGTTGCTAAGTCTCGTTGACTGATAAAAAGAAGGAAGAGAAGATCAACCGACGCTAGTACTCCCCACTTGACAGAAGAAGTTAGAGAATATAGAGATGAGAAGAGAAGATGCGATCGAAAAAAGATATAGATGGGAAGAAAAAGAGAGAAAGATAAAGATGGAGAGAGAGAAAGAGAGGGAGAAAAGAGAGAAAGAGAGAAGAGAGAGAAATAAAGGAGAGAGAAAGAGAGAAAGAGAGAAGAGAGAAGAGAGAGAAGAGAGAGAAAAATGAGTGAGAAGAGAGAGAAAGAGAGTAGAGGGAGAGAAGAGAGAAAGAGAGAAGAGAGAGAAGAGAGAAGAGAGAGAAGAGAGAGGAGAGGAGAGAGAAG
>NW_006499973.1:4575251-4677881 GCF_000471905.2 Amborella trichopoda | reverse complement strand
AAAGAGAGAGGAGAGGAGAGAGAAAGTTGCGAGCCATAAGAGTATCAATCCCTTTTCCTCTCTCTCCGCTCTATCTCTGAGCGTACTCACAGACTCAAGCGAGAGATCAAAATTTTATTGAATCTTCAAACAATCTACTCAAGACAGAGAGGTGGTGGGGGATCCGTTTTACAATGAAGCATTGCCTTTTTAAATGGAGTTGTACTCAAACATGGGTGGATTGATCAAAATTAAACCTAATTGTTAAAAATTACGATTTAATTGAATTAAAATAAATTCTAATAATGAGTGCAAAAGGATTATTTTGCCCCTGCCTAACAATGTGTGGAATTTCAGAACAGTCCCTGTTACTGCCCCAGAACTTGCGTGATCTTTTATGATTGAACTAGGGTTGTTTTGAGGCTCGTTTGATCGAAAGATTATTGTTTTCTTCCAAGGATCGACATGACGATTGTTTTGATACCAACTTCGAGTCATGAATCATGTTTTTTAGTCATGATCACGATGCTTCAAATTTGTTTGAATCTTGGAAACTTCGGATCGATAATACGATCTTTCCTTAATGTGTTTTTCTGGTTTCTTCATCGTAGCATACTAAGCATGTCATCACGATGGTGTGGCAATAATTGGAATGTGATTGGGAGCCCGAACAAAGATTTCGTGTCTTTTGAGATTTAGATAGAGTCTAGAATCCAGCGGTCGAAATTTAAGTAACTTCATCAGCTTCGTGCATGAAATCTGACCATCCATCATATAAGTGGTTTGGTCCAAAAATAGCCCTGAACCTTACACACACAATGGAATTGATTTATGTCGATCCGTTGAACGAGCGTCGTGATTTGGTTCATCAAGCGAGGCGTGTCACTGCTGAATTTTCTGTAACTTCTTCACGAATTGGCAATTTCTCTCTAATTTTTCTCCCTACTCGGATATCGTCTCGAGTCGTGCCACATGTTGAATTGTTCATCTTGATGAGATGAATATGCTCCCCAAATTTGATAGCGTTCCGATTTAGAACAAGTGAGTTACCAGCCCCGAAAGTGACTACCCGTGACTGTAAAAATAGCCACCTTTTATGGTGTTTTTTTGTAGTGAGGCCATACGGGAATAGTGTGTGGCTTCTCTTGTTTCAATGTTTTACTCATATCTTTGTTCTCGAGTGTCAGATCAAGCCGTAACTTGGCCCATGGGAGTTTTTGACCATGTCAGATCCAATGGCAATAGTCCCACACTGATTTGAGATACCAAAAATGTAGCTCCAATTGTAGGGTCCGTTTCATGGTGCGAGAGGCCAATTTTCTGAAAAATGTTTCTTTGTGTTCACTGCGTTAGACATGTCTAATCATGGTGAAACTTGGCAGGTGGTCTTTTGAAGTACTAATGACGATCTTGAGTAATTTTGGGGCCATTTTGAGACTATCGAGAATTGTCCACGGTTTTGTAGGCTTTATTGACCTGCTTCCTACTAAAGACCAAGATGATGAAAAATATGTTCAAACAATGTCATTGTGGGTAGTATTGTTGAAAATTAGAACCATCACCATGTTTTCCATAGCGTTTTGAACCACCAAATGGAATCTTAATTCTTTGAAACTTGGTTTGCCAAAAGGATATATGTGTTGGCTTGAACTTTTGTTTTGTACTTGTCACAAGTTGCCTTACGATTTGAATGTTATATTGATTTGAAATAAGGTACATTGTTGTCTACTGTTCACAATAGGGGCAGTTAGTTAACTGTTATTTTCCTAAAACCTTTAAGACGTCAAACATAATCTTGTTGTCTTTAAACCACTCCCAAGTGAAGGGTAAGTGTGTTTGGTACGAAATTGATTTTGGAATCGTCTTCAAACTCTAATTGGTCCAAAAGTTAGGACCTCAATTGTGAGTGCACGTATGCATGCTTGATAATGAAGTTATTCTTTGTTATGACATGGAAGCATGATTATGATGAATACCCTGTTGCGATATGAATTGCATGATTTTAATGACGCTTATGCTATATGTGAATGGATACCTACTATGTGAATGATGGTATCATAATGCTTATCCAATATGTTAATGGATATCTACTGTGTGAATGATGGTATCATAACACTTATGTTATATGTGAATGGATACTTACTGTGTGAATGATGGTATCATAATGCTTATCTATATGTGGATGGATACCTATTGTGTGAATGATAGTATCATAATGCTTATGTTATATGTGAATGGATACCTACTGTGTGAATGATGGTATCATGTTGCTTATATTTTGTGAAAGGGGCGCCTACTGTGTGAATGATGATGCTGACAGCTGCAATTTTTCCCTAACTCCCTATGATAGGATGGGACTCATGATGTGAGTAGTTGGGTGGGTCACGCCCCCTAGATCTATGAGGGCACTAGGCATTGGATCAATGCTAGTGTAACGCCCTTTCGCCAAAAGGGTGGAAGGAGAGGATAGTGTCTTGCATGGCCTCTGCCTATCGAAAACCCCAAAGCGCATTGAGGATGTGTGCATGTGTGAGGGCTTTAGAAAGTGGCTCTTCCACTTGTCATGGTCCACCCTCTTGAGTGAGGGTAGAAGTCCCAAGTAAAGGATTAGCTTAGCCTGACTGATGTGGCTTCTACTTCAGGAGTAGATAGATCTGTTTGTTGGACTTATTTACGCTTTCTGCATGAGATTTTAACTGTAATGGTGATTTGCTGTCTTTTGTGAGTTATGCATTATACATATTGAACTGCCTTTCTCACATTTCCGTTAGAGTGTTGAGAAGCACGTTGAGGGACTTTATTTGATACATGTGTATATGTACATATGTGTGTGTGGCGTATTTTTTTATTACTATCATGCTAGTTGAAATGCAATGGTGTAGATATGCTTACTAGAATTGTAGCTGATTCCATCTTATTTTCATTACTATAAAGTGAAGAGTATTGACAACTGTGCTTAAGGTGTGTGACCATTGGGGATTTGAAGCTAGAAGTCGAGAGGTTGATGAGCCATCCTTTGAAGACTTTCATTATATTTTCATTACTCTCTTTCGTCTTCTCATCTCTCTCTCTCTCATCCTCTCTGCTCCCCTATATCCCTTTCCTCTCTCTTCTCTTCTGTCAATCGGTGAAGCTTAGCGTCGGTTGGTTTCCTCTCTCTTCATCTATCAATCGACGAGATCTAATGCCAACTAATTCTCTCTCTTCTCTTCTAATGCAACTGGCAAGACCTAGCACTGATTGATTTTCTCTTTCTTCGTCTCCCCTTATTTTTTCAGTCTGTGAGACCTAGCACCGACTGGTTTCCTCTCTCTTCATTTGTCAGTCGGTGAGACCTAGCACTGGCTGGTTTTCTCTCTCTTCTTCGGTCAGTTTGAGACTTAGCGCCGACTAGTTTTCTTTCCCTTCTTCTGTCAGTCGGCGACACCTAGTGCTTACTGGGTTTCTCTCTCCTCTTCTGTCAGTCGGTCAGACCTAGCACCGATCGATCTTCTCTCTCTTCTTCTGTCCGTCGGTAACTTTGTATTGATTTGTCTTCTCTCTCTTCTTCTATCAGTCGATGAAACGTAGCACCGACTGGATTTCCTCACCACTTCTAATATAGTCGAAAATGCTAAGCCCTAACTATGCCTTCCTTCCCTCACTGTTTTATCCTCTCATCTTTCATACTCTTCTCTTCCTTTCTTCTCCCTCCTTCTCTCTTTCCCTTCTTCTCTTCTTATGCTTTCCCTGCAATCTTAATTCTGTCAACCCTTCATCCGACTAAGAGGGATTCAGGTTAGTCTCTCATGATAGTTTTATCGTCTAGCTGTAATTTAGCTGTCCAGAATTACTTGGTCAGCTTTATTGCCACGATAGAATGACCATCGTGCCTAGCTAGTCGGTATTGGTAATAGTGACTAGTAGTGATCCTGTGAGACGTTCTTAGTTAACGAGCCTATTTTTCTACCACATTGGACCAATTATCCACCAACCTAGTCACTTCTCTTATCCTCGTGCTTAGTGAAATTCTTTTCCCCTGTCTTTCTTTCTTCTTTTTGAATGCACATGCTTGTGTTCGTTCATCAAAGAGGAAAAGGGTGAGGTCTGAACCACCTATGTTATAATCGTTGTCATATATGTGTGTGATTACCGAAAAGAAGAAAACAAGAAGAATACAAGCCAAGGGAGGCGATTCCAAACTAGTTTTATTACTGGGAGGCTTTCTTCGTGATCTAAGAGGGACCCCACACGAGTCAACCTGATTAAGTCCCAAACCCACCTTTAAATTCCTCTCTCATTGGTTGGTAACACCTACTCCCTTTTTTTAACGAGGTTCCCGAGAGAGCGATCTCACAAAACTCTTTGGTCTTCCTACAGAAACCCAAGAAGCATGCTGCCCGATCCCCAAAAGGATCCGAATGGTGAATCGAGTTACCTAACCAGACCTGACGGTCCCTAACTCCCCATATCTTAGCTTTGGTAGAACCCTTACTAAAGAACCCTACATCGGTAGCTCCTCAGCTAGCCCTCATAGCATGCACTCTATTACCAGCAAGTCACTTGCCGGTCTTATTGCTGAGGTATGCCGAAAGGCTACCCTGTCCTCTATTGGAAAAGGCAAGCAAGTTGTCGTTGCTCCTGTGTGTTGCCGGAAGACCACCCCCTGAATTCCTGCACCACCTCGAGTCTCTATGCTTAAAGGCTCAACACATAGAGGAGGAGACCCTGGGGCCTCCACCTCTCGCACACACACTAAGGCTCATAGGTCTTCCACTCGATCCACACCTCGGGGCAACCCTTATGTACCTCAAGTCAGTGTTCAAGGGTCGGCCTCCTTTGGCCAGGTCCGGTACACTCTATGCATTTGTACCACACCGCTTGGGGCAATGTTGTTGTTGTGTCAACTCGTGTACAAGGGAGATGATCCTCTCGTCCTCCCACTTAGCACACACTAGAGCACCCTGTAAGGGGCAGGCTTCTTCCTGTTTCCTTGCAGACACTTTGCTCATGGCTCTTAGCCAGACCACTTGTTCAAGCCAGGGCTCACTCCCAAGTCACCCTTAATCCTTCTTCAAGGGGTGCACACGTGCCGCCTTCCCAAACTGCCGATCCTCGCTCCCGACTCTGGTGCCATTATGAGTCGACTCTTCCCTCACCCCGTCTCCTTCGGGCAAGCAGCTCAAACCTTGGTACTCGAAGAATTTCCCTAAGGTACCATCATGAACTAGCCCCGTCATCTCAGTCATGCCTATGGAACACATATAAAGGCTAAGGGAAATGACCTGATGGGAGATCAAGTCCTTCGTCCTCCCCAGCCCAGATTGACTCCATTTCTTGACCCACACCCTTTTCTGCACCTGATGGAGATAGCTCTCTCTTGTGCAAGAAGAGCTTACCAACCACAGTCCCAATCACAGTTCTGGCATGAAGTTCATCAAAATCTCAAAAACAAGTGTGATAGAGGTCTGCACATCGTGACTAGGGAAGCAACCAAAGCAATCGGGGCGCCCAATTCTGATGACCCTTTGCATCAGATACCCTTTTACCCTCTTCAGAAGACAAAGCTTGAAGAAGAGGTGCTAGAACCCATCACGGTGGTCAGTGTCGTAGAAGATGACCCAGCCACTCAACAGCCACGGTTCCAAGACCATCGAGAACTGATCCTTACACACTCGAGATACAAGAGTCAAGTGTAGTCAGGCCATGTGCTTGCTGACCGATCTGCCACACACAACCCGCCAAGCTCGAAAGCCCTCGATTACACCCAAAGCTGACCTCCTTGGAGAAATGGTCAGTGTAATGGTTGTCATTGAACCTGGCGACTCTCGAAGTTCAAAGACATGGTGCATGCAATGATGGAGAGGATTGATCGCATGGAAACTGCGTGACACTCGGCTAACCATGAGGCATACTCCCATTATACAGATGATACAGCTCCAAGGAAGTCTCCTCCTCCCACCTCACAAGACAATTCTGTCCCTCACCCCCTCTCACGGGCAGACATCGATGCTATGGTGACTCACAGCCAGAGAAACGGACAAATCCTGGGTATACAAGGTGCAACGCTTTACCAAAATCCGTACCCCTCTTACATTGATCAGGTGTTGTTTCCGTCAGACTATAAGAAATAGACGTTTTCTGGATTCAATGGTACGACATCCCCGTACCAGCATATTGTGCACTTCAAAGCGGCATGTCTAGAGACAGCGACTGATGGGAGACTCCTCCTCCATCAGTTCGTTGAAACTCTTGATGGCCCAGCCTTCTAGTGGTGTGCTCGACTTCCCGCAAATTCAGTACGTACTTGGGAGGAAATGGAGAAATCGTTCCATCAGCATTTCTATGAGGTCGAGAGAGAGGTCCAAACCATCGAGCTTCTCACCCTGACCCAAGAGCTTGACGAACTAGTGGACCAATTCATAGGAAGGTGGAGAGATTTAGCTGGTCACCACCTCAATCCCATGCCTAAGAAGGAAGCAGTTCAAACCTTGTTGTGAAATATGCGACTTGAGATCGCTCTACATGTTGAGGCCTCAAATTCAACCTCCATGTCAAATCTCATAGAGAGCTTATCACGCCACCATGGTGAGTCATGTCAATCATCTTCAAGCTCAATAAATAACTGGGTTAACGGTAATTCTTGAACCAACCCCCGAGCTAGTCAGCAAAAAGGGGTGATCAGTGCAATTGTCACAGTTAGCAATTCAAAGAAGGCTGCCTCTCAGACTTTGGACCTCTCCAAAGGGGTAGGCACAACAAAGACAGTGCCTCAAGGTGGTAAGTAGCAGCAATATAACCAAGTACCCCCACCTGCGAGCCTTAATCGAGATGATTATTGGCCCACGCATAAGAATAGTGTATACCCTTTTGAAAAAGAATGAGTTCTCGTGTTACTCCAACTATTGTTGGAACAGAACATGATGGAGCGGCTTGAGTCTAAATTCCCTAATCAAGTTGGACTCAACATCTCATGCGAATTACTGTGCCTACCATTGGAGGATTAACCACCCCACGGAGGAATGCTACACCCTCATGGACATCATTGAGGCTCTGATTATAAAACTCCAAGAGTTAAAGAAGGCATTTGGGGCAACAAAAGCTTCTCACATAGTGACAATCCAAGAGGAAGACGAAGCACCTGATCTCCTTCGCACCTTGTTCGTCATGATACTTCAAGAAGGCCGCATCACACCAAAGCTGGTGAGGCAACTCAAGCATCATGCTCAGGGAACTGAGAACCATTAGTGCCCATATCATCACATATGGGGCCACGAATTAAGCGAGTGCTCCAGTTTCCATGACATAACTACGAAGAAAATACAGGGATTCCCAAAACCTTGTAATGTTTCGAAAGGAGATCCACAAGTCGCTCCTTCATTGGTGTAAGAAGGCCTCCTGACAAAAAACGCTAGTAATGATGATTCAGATCCTGCTGAACCCTCAACTTCCCAACCATGGAGAGTCCATCATGGGTGAAGCCGACTCAAATCATTGAAGCGATAGGCAGTTCGTCAAGCTAGAGTTGTTCACAAACCTAGCGAGATGACTCAAGCACTTCCGATGAAAACCTGGAGAAAACGGGCTCCATGGATGCTCCCCAAAAGAATAAGGTGCCTACCGCCTGTCAAGCAAGAGTTTCTTATGCCTCTTCCCCCGTTGCTGACCTTACAAGACTTCATACCAGTCACCATCGACCTTATTTCTTCACCTCATCAAGAGGATACCCTTGGGTCATCTCTTACTCAGGGCATGTTCAATGAGGGTGACAACATTAAAAACACCCCGCAACGGTCTAAGCAGGGAAAAGACCTAAAAGACTCCTTGCACACATCCAATGAGGGCAACGGCATTAAAATCACCCCCCAATGGTCTTAGTTGGGGAACGACCTAAAAGACTCGCTGCACACGTCCAATTCTAGCGATGACGTGAAAAGCTGCTTAGATCGGTCTAATGAGGGGAATGACCTTGAAGCTCCCTCACCTACTAACCCTTCTTCTACTTCCTCTTCCTCTTCTATGTCTTCTATAGGTTTGAAGTGTCCGGACTTTGAGGCTCTCGACAGAGAACTTGAACGAACTAATATAAGCAGAACGCACCGAAGAAGGCTGAGAAAAACACTAGCCCAGGCGGTTGGATTCCTGATAGTCGCTAACGCTCTAGCGGCTCGAGCCCAGTCAGAGCCGTCTTCTTCTTTTGGGAAGCATAAGAAGTCAAAACCAAAGAAACCCCAGTGGCCCCTTGAGCCTGACTTTGAGCAGAGATGGAGACAATCTAGAGGGCAGAGCTTCTATTCTCACGAAGCCTGTCACATGGTGTAAATCTCAGAAGCATCACCCAGCACATGGCAAATGAGCATAAGGTCAGGGAAAATGCAGCAACCTCCACCTCAAAAGCCAGGCATCTTGAAATCTCCTAGTCCTCCAATTCTCGCTCACCTAAATTCTTCAAATAATTTACCGATCCTCCAACTCCTTGGGTGCCTTCCTTGCCCAAATACCAAAAACAATCCACCTATCCTCCAATTCCCTGGTATGCCTCTAATCCCACATACCCAACCACCTCCAAAGCTCCATCCTCAAACATCCACTCATCTTAAACAAATCCCTATCACCCAACCTATCCAGACCACCCAAACCAAGCTGGTTGCGCAACCAAGCAAGTCAACTGATCGAAACAAACCTCTTTCACCTAAACATGTTCCTCAAGCCTCTATACCACCCAAACCAGTGGCGGCCCCAAGAGCACAAAGGGCTAACCAGGAAAAGGTGAAGTACGATGTGATAGGGCACTTGAAGAAGTGTCCAGCCCTTCCCAGCAACTACGATGCTCTCATGCTATCGAGGGATTATCGGATGGCTTGGTTCAAGCTCTTTTCAATCCAGAGGTGTACGAGACTAAGGTGGAACCTACTGAAGTGGACCCAGCAATTTTAAGTGGATGTATGTCTATCAACTTCTCAGAGGATGATCTACAATTAGAAGAAAAATTTCATAATTGTCACGACCCTGGCCTCGAACCCGAACTGAACCCAACTGGAGGGCAAAAAAGTGTGGGATCGTGATCGAAGGTCATGTATCGTCACTCAGGTGGGAGTGGCATTAACACGTGTTCTAAATGTGAAATCAAAGAAAACCACAAGAAAAAGCACAAACTCCCACAAGAAAAAACAACAAAAGCTGGATCAATTAAAACCATTCATATCCATATGCATATGCATTCTCCAAAAGTCATAACTACAATATCAAGAATATTACAATTCATCCAAGGCACCAAAGCCTATTAAAAAAACTTACAAACCTTCACGAACAACATAGAACGGTAGATAGCCAGTTGACACCTACAAAACCAAGGAGATCTTCTAGTATAGCGCGGGCCTTCAGTACACCAAACATGATCACCTCCCACCTGTCTATGACCTGCAGCCGATAATCTATAAGGGTGGAAGCAAATGAATGAGCTAAAAAGCCCAGTAAGTAGATCACAATATCATGCTTCCCTGCCTATGAATATTATCACACGTCACAAAACAAGGTGTCTAAGCCATGCTCATTAAATAGGAGTCATGCATCACAATTATGTCACAATTATAGGATGATGCTTTTCATGATAGAGCAGGCACAATATAAGTTGTAAGATATCATACACACAGGCAATCTATCAGATTTCAACAAATCCACACAAACAAGAGGGCATAACCAAATCAACAGACACAACCCACTCTCTAACCCTATTCATCAGGCCCAACAATTATCTCAGATCAGTCTCAAAACTCAGGTAATCATATATCTCAGGTCAATCTCACATCTCAAATAATCACATAACAGTCACAGTGTCACAATATTCAAGTGCCCCACTGCGTAGTACCTATATAGATATGGGGGGTGCGACACTCCCAAATATTCACATTCACATCTTGACTCCTGTCCTATCATGGGGAGTTAGGAAACGATCTTAGCTGCCAACACCATCATTCACACAATAGGTGCTCATTCAAATATTTCATTAGCAGCACGATACAATCATTGACACAGTAGGTACCCATTCATATAACACATAAGCAGTATGGTACCATAACTCACACAGTAGGTACCCATTCACGTAATACAAAAGCAACACGGTACCATCATTCACACAGTAGGTACCCATTCACATAACACATAAGCAGCATGGTACCATCATTCATGGAGTTGGTACACATTAACATAACACCTAAGGAGCACGGTACTGTCATTCACATAGTAGGTACCCATTCATATAACACATAAAAAGCACAATACTATCATTTACATAGTAGGTACCCATTCACATAACACATATGCAGCACGGTATCATCATTCACACAGTAGGTACCCATTAAAATAACACATAAACAGTATGGTACCATCATTCAGACAGTAGGTACCCATTCGCATAACACATAAGCAGCACGGTACCATCATTCACCCAGTAGGTACCCATTCACATAACGCATAAGCAGCACTATCACATTTTGGTAGTTGCACATCACATTTTAGCAATATCAGATTCATAGAATAATGGTGTCCATATAATATAATGGCAGTGTTCATATCACAAAATAACAGTGTTCAGCTGCAATTTCAAGTTGTGACATCTTGTCGTAAATAGTGTAATAACTTTTGATTCGTTTTCAATTTGAAGATGGTTCCGACACCAATTTTATACTAGACATACTATCTTTCAAATCGGGGTAGTTTGAAAAAATGTGGACCGTGTTTTTGGCTCTCAAAAGTTTAAAAGAATGAGAATATTTTATCTCAAATCTGCTATGCAGTAAGGGCAGTGACATGTCATTAAACATTGCTTCATAACTCACAATCAAAAAGAAATTTCAAAAAGTGCTCAACATGTGAATTTAAGCTTACTCATGAACCGTTCAAATGGAAGTAGTTTGGAAGAAAATGGATCCATTTGGTAATTAAAAATCCATGGCGACAGAGGCATAAATTATGAGTTTTATAAAATCTGTTCTTAGTGACATATCTTCATAAAACAAAGTATAACTTTCAATCCACGAAGAATTTCAAAATAATTTCCACATGAAAATTTTAGCCCATTAAAATATATTTCAATTGCTTGTGTTTGGGCTGAAAATAAACTTCGTTTGGTTAGTTAAAATCATTGACCACGATAGTATTAGTGAAAAACTAAGGAAAACAATCAACAACGATGTACCCTCTCAATTTGAAACATAACATCATTTTCATAAATGAATTTTGGCAGTGCGTAAAAACAAACATTTTACTAGATTTGAATATCTTTCTAATCCCAATATTTGTGTGTTATTTGGACTCTAATTTCTAAGTCAAACTCTCAGTATCACAGACATAACATTCCTGAAAATTATCACAGTCTGCTAACAGTGACATACATGCATTGAACGAGCCATATCTTCCAAACTATCAAGATTTTTCAGCTAGTCATACGCATCAAAATCAAAGTAGACTCATAGAAATTTCAAATGTTTGAGACCAAGTAGATATCATTTTCTAAGTCAAAAGTCCATCACAAAAGTAAGTAAATTCTCTAGAATTCCATTTCACAGTTTTGGCATACTTCTGAAAATGACTAAGAACATCCAAACGAAAATAGATATTAACACAAGGTCATTTCCGTCTTAAATTAAACTCACAGGAATTCTTTCCCACCAAATTTCATAACCATCATCGTCAATAGTCTGCCTATCACAAGAATAAGAGTCACAGTTCTGGAAAATATTGAACACATTCCAGCCAGATCTCAATGTCATACATTCACACACATATTTACCATCACATCCATATTCATACTTTGACTTCACACTTTGAGGATATAAACATCATGCATCAAGAAAAAGTACAAAACATGGAAGCTAGATCCACTTACCTACTGCAAATAAAACTCCAAAGTCTTCTTCCAACTTCATCTTGACTGTCCAACTCCAATGTGATGGACCTATGGTGAAAATGGGTGAGAGAGCTAGAAACCCCATTTCATGGGTAGTGGGGTGAATAAATAATCTCTTATGGTGGCAGCCTGTAATGGACAAGTGGTGGTAACATGGGACAAGTGGAACCACACAAATAACAAATGGTATGCAAGAGGAGAAAGAAAAAGGCAAGCATGGGGGACATCATTATTATGGGCTCAGCAAGCATGGGAAAGAAGCATCATTGTGGGTATAACAGCCTGTACCCCTTGGCACACACGAGAGAGAAGAAACTCCCTAAACTATACACTACCCGGACGAGGTCACTTGCTCTTCAACACACGCCCTCAACGTGCGTGATGATAGCCTCTTACACAAGCAACAATACTCCCTTACACGCACGGCGATACTCCCTAATGCGTGGGGTGATACTCCTTCATCTTCACGCTCTGCATTAGCCCAAGCGATGTTACTCCAAATGGTGATGCTCTACAAGACGAGGCTCAACATGACGATGCTCCAAACTACGATGCTTCTCACAACGAGGCTCCGTACAACGATGCTCCTCATGGCAAGGCTCCGCACGGCGATGCTCCACACGACGATGCTCCACACGACGATGCTCCTCACGGTGGGGCTCCACACGATGATGCTCCTCATGGTGGGGCTCCACACGACGATGCTCCTCTTAGGCTCACGGTGATACTTCCATTCATGCATGGTGATAACCTTCTTCCTTAGTTTCAGGCGTGGGCTTCCTCCTCCCTACTGTAGTGAGTGTCTACGTTCAGAAAATTGGGATCCTTACATTATCCCCCCTTTAAAAAAGATTTTGTCCCCAAAATTATACGTACGAAATCCAACAACCGGGGAAGGACACCCACCCATCCACTACTTTACCATACAACTTTCTATTGTCATATCCTCAACATTACATAGTCTATACTTCACATTTCACACAATGTCATGCACAAACCATTCCGATGCCTTAGCATTATAGACATTCCATCAATCCATTTAACCATTGCTAACAAGTTGATACACACACAAACATAGGTCAAGCCATTCAACTCTAAGCAATTTCATCAGTTCAACCACTACCAGCTGACGATTAGAATTAGTTTGCAAATAAGGTCTGGCAATACTCACAGAGCGGCGCCTTACAAGCATCAGTCATACAATATACTTAAAATACACATCACATAATCACAACCACAAAACTAGGCCCTGCAATACGCCCAAAGAAGATGCCTCACTACTATCCATCATAAGGTCAGGCCCTTCTACAAGCTCAAAGTAGGCTTTCTATTAATATCAGTCACAAAGTTAGTCCATACAGTACGCTCGAAGACGACACCCCAGTACAATCACAATATCAGGTCCTGTAATACGCTCAAAGGAAGCAACCTACAATCTCGATCGTGGTCATGCAATACGCTCAAAGCATGCACCACAAAATCACAAAGCAGGGCCCTACAATACGATCAAAGTAGGCACCACGATACAATCACAATATCAGGTCCTGCAATACGCTCAAAGCATGCACCCTACAATCTCAGTCGTGGTCATGCAATACACTCAAAGCATGCACCACAGAATCATATAGTCGGGTTATGCTCAAAGCAAGCACCAAGGTATAATCACAATATTAGGTCCTGCAGTACACTCAAAGAAGGCACCCTACAGTCTCGGTCATGGTCATGAAATATGCTCAAAGAATGCACCACAGACTCACAAAGTTGGGCCCTACAATACGCTCAAAGTAGGCACCATGGTATAATCACAATATCAGGTCCTGCAATACTCTCAAAGCAGGCACCTAACAAATCACAAAGGCAGGCTCTGCAATAGCTCAAAGCAGGCAGCTAACAAATCACAAAGTCAACCCTACAACACGTTCAAAGCAAGCACCTAACAAATCACAAAGTCAAGCTCTGCAATACGATCAAAGTAGGCACCTAAAAAATCACAAAGTCAGGCCCTGCAATATGCTTAAAGTAGGCACCTAACAAAACACAAAGTCGGGCCCTACAATACGTTCAAAGCAGGCACCTAACAAATCACAAGCTCAAGTCCTACAATATGCTCAAAGTAGGCACCTAACAAATCACAAAGTCAAGCCTTGCAATATGCTTAAAGCAGGCACCAAACTATCACAAGGTCAGGCCTTACAATATGCTCAAAGTAGGCTCTTAACAAATCACAAATTCGGGCTATGTAATACCCTCAAAGCAAGCACCTACAAATCACAAGGTCAGGCCCTACAATATGCTCAACGTAGGCACCTAACAATTCACAAAGTCAGGCCCTGCAATATGCTCAAAGCAGGAACCTAACTATCACAAGGTCAGGCCATACAATAGGCTCAAAGTAAGTACCTAACAAATCACAAAGTCAGGCTTTCCAATATGCTCAAAGCAGGTACTTAACAAAATCACAAGGTCAGGCCCCACAATATACTCAAAGTAGGCACCTAACTACATTCATACCATGTCTCACACATCACATTTTACTCATTATAAGGTTGACCACACATGTCACAACATAAACACTTATCACTTTAATCACAGGGCACATATTAGTTCTAACTAGCTAGAGGAGGACACACCCCTCAAGCAAAGTTCCACACAGTTATCATAAAAAAGGATCTCTAAGGATTCCCCAAATCAAGAGCACACAATTTAAGCACAATTAGTTAGTAAAGGTCAAAATTTCATTAGATATGCCAAATTATGGTAGTACAATAACTGTGAGAGGAAATAAGGTCTTACAAAACTTTAGATTCTACATTTCAAATCAAAACACACTCCTAGTTCCCCAAAGTCGAGGCCTTAGCTCCTTCTCCTTTAATTGCAAAGACCCAACCCTGAGCTTTTGACTTGGGTTCATTCTTCAATGTCGGCCAGTCTCTAATCAGGTGGCCAGACTTGTCATAATAGTAACATGTCCTGGTGTTCAGCCAGCACTCAGAAGCCACATGGACATCACCTTGGGAGATCTTTTGGGTCTTTCCATTCCTCCATATTCCCTTTTCTCGTGGACCCCCAGAAGGTAGAGGCCCAGTCCTTCGCTTCTCTTTCCTTAGTTGATAGTCGTCACAGTCCTTTTCCACCTTCCTAGCCAAGTTCACCAATCGTAAAAAGGCCTTAAGATTGGTAAACAAAATTCTCCCTCTGATATGGGGCCACAAACCTCTCTCAAAATTGCTTACCTCTCTAACCTCCGTGAATTCAGCCTCCTTCCTTTACTTTATTGATTCAAGGAAATACCTTTCATTGAAGGCCTCTAAAAATCCTTCCGAAGTAGGTACTATCTCATCCTCTTCCCAGGCCTGCTGAACCAAATGCTACTAATGTTCGACATCCCCTTCTGCTCATCAGAGCACTGTAGGACTCTAAAAATCTTTTCCACTTGCATTAGACATCTCTTTATGTTCTCTACACTTCCTTGCCCTAAGAGAGTTGGAGGTGCTAGCTTCTTAAACAACTCTGTAAGGTTTATTATCATTCTGTCTTGGGGTAGGGGTGGATAGCATCGGCAAGGCTTCCTTCATCATATGTGTCATGGCCCCTAAGGTCTTGATAAACTCACTGAGGGCCTCGGTGTTTTCATTACTAGAACCTACATTATTGGCTCTTCAATCTAAGACACAAGCACTCAGTTACTAATCTACCCAAAACTATTCCCAAGACACTTCTAAACTTCTTACGTCAAGAATCTTATCCTGGCCGCTCTGATACCATAACTGTCACGATCCTGCCCCCTTACCCCTACCGTACCCAACTGAAAGGCGACAAAGTGCAATATCGCGACCGGAGGTCACATATGGTCACTCAGGTGGGAGTGGCATCAACACGTGTTATAAATGCGGAATTCAAACAAACCACAAGAAGAAGCACAAACTCCCACAAGAAATAACAACAAAAGCTGGATAAATTAAAACCTTTCATATCCATATGCATTCTCAAAATTCATAACTACAGTATCCAGAATATTAGAATTCATCGAAGGCACCAAAGCCTATGAACAAAATTTCAAAGCTTCACAAATAGAACAAAACGGCCGATGGCCAGCTGACACCTTAAAAAACAAGGAGATCTTCTAGTCTAGCTCGGGCCTGCGGTCCACCAAACACGATCACCGCCCAGCTATCTTAGACCTGCAGCCGCTAAACTACAAGGGTTGAAGCAATGGAATAAGCTAAAACTCCCAGTAAGTAGATCACAGTATCATGCATCGTTGGTTCCATGCATCCTTACCTACGAATAATATCACACATCACAAATCAAGGTTCTAAGTCATGCTCATATAATAGGACTCATGCATCACAATTATATCACAATTATAGGATGATGCTTTTCATGGTAGAGTAGGCACAATATAAGATGTAAGATATCATATACACAAGCAATCTATGAGATTTCAACAGATTCACACAAACAGGAGATCATAACCAAATCATTAGCCACAATACACTCTTTAGCCCTATTCATCAGGCCTAACACTTAACTTAGATCTGACACATAACTCAGATAATCATATATCTCAAGTCAATATGACATCTCAAATAATCACATAACTATCGCAGTGTCACAATATCCAACTATCAAAGGGTGACCCATTGTCTAGTACTCATATAGATCTGGGGAGTGCGACACTCCCAAATATTCACATTCACATCCTGACTCCGTTCCTATAATGGGGAGTTAGGGAAAGTTCTTAGCTGCCAGCACCATCCTTCACGCAGTAGGTGCCCATTCACATATTAGAAAAGCAGCACGGTACCATCATTCAAACAGTAGGTACCCATTCGCATAACATATAAGCAACACGGTACCATCGTTCACACAGTAGGTACCCATTCATATAACATATAAGCAACACGGTACCATCAATCACACAGTAGGTACCCATTCACGTAATACATAAGCAACACGGTACCATCATTCACACAGTAGGTACCAATTCACATAACACGTAAGCGGCACTGTATCATCATTCACACAACAAGTACCCATTCACATAACAGATAACAACATGATACCATCATTCACACAGTAGGTACCCATTCACATAACACAAGCAACACTATCACATTTTGGTAGTGTCACATCACATTTTAGCAGCATTAGGCTCACAGAGTAATGGTGTCCATATCATAGAATAACAATGTTCATATCACAGAATAACAGTGTTCAACTGCAATTTCAAGCCGTGACATCTGGTTGTAAATAGGGTCATAAATTTTGATTCGTTTTGAATTTGAAGACAGTTCCAAAACAAATTTTATCCTTGACACACCTATTTTTCAAATAAAGGTAGGTTGAAAACAATTGGACCTTGTTTTAGGCCCTCAAAAGTGCAAAGGAATGAAAATATTTTATCTGAAATCTGCTATGCAATGAAGGCAGTGACATGTCCTTAAAGTTTACTTCATAACTCACAATCCAGAAGAAATTTTTAAAATAGCTCAACATGTGAATTTAATATTGCTCATGAACCGTTCAAATGGAAGTAGTTTGGAAGAAAATGGACCCCTTTTGTTCATTCAAAATCCATGGCAACTGAGGTATAAATTTTGCGTTCTATAAAAGCTCTCCACAGTGACATATCTTCATAAAACAAAGTTTAACTTTCAATTCAAGAAGAATTTCAAAATAGTTTCTGCATGCCAATTTTATCTCATTCAAGTATATTTCAAATAGTTATGGTTTGGTCGAAAATGAACTTCATTTGGTTAGTTACAATCACTGCCCACAGTAGTATTAGGGAAAAATCCTGGAAAACAGTCGACAGTGATATACCCTCTTAATTTGAAACATAACATTATTTTCGTAAAGAATTTTGGCAGTGGCCAAAAAACATATCTCCCAAACTCTCAAGAATTTCAGCCAGTCATACACAACAAACTCAAATTAGACTCATATACCTTTCAAATGGTAGAGATTGAGACCAATTGGATATTATTTTCTTAGTCAAAAGTCCATCACAAATGATGTAAATTCCATAGAATTTGATTACATAGTTTTCGCAAACTTCAGAAAATGACTAATAACATCCAAACTAAAATAATATTAAACCAAGGTCTTTTCTATATTAAAATTTACTCACAGGGGTTCTTTCTTATCATAACCGTCATAGATATTTTCAATACTCTTCCTATCACAAGAATAAGAGTCACAGTTCTGGAAAATACAAAGCATATTCCAGCCAGATGTCATACATTCACACACATATTTACTATCACATCCATATTCATGCTTGGACTTCACACTTTGATGATCTAAATAGCATACAGCAAACAAAAGTGAGAAACATCAAAGTTAGATCCACTTACCTACTTGAAATAAAACTCCAAAGTCTTCCTCCAACTACACCTTGAGTGCTCAACTTCAATGGCTAAGGTCCAAGCTTAAGGAACATGGTTTGGAGAGCTCAAATGACCAAGGGAGGAGAGGTGAACGTGGGTGAGAGAGCTAGAAAGCCCATTTCATGGGTGGTGGGGTGAATAAATAATCACATATGGTGGCAGCATGTAGTGGACAAGTGGTTGTAGCATGGGACAAGTGGCATCACACAAATAACAAGTGGTATGCAAGAGGAGAGAGAGAAGGGCAAGCATGGGGGATATCACTATTATGGGCTCAGCAAGCATTGGAGACAACCGTCATTGTGGGTATAACAGCATTTACCCCTTGGCACACATGAGTTAGAAGAAACTCCCAAAACTACTATAAACCACAGGCGCATGGCCACATTCTCCTCAATGCTCGCCCTCAACGCGTGTGGCGATAGCCTCTTACGCAGACGTCAATACTCCCTTACGCGCAAGGCGAAACTGCCTTATGCACGCGGTGATACTCCTTCGTCTTCACCCTCGGCGTTAGCCCAGGCGGCGTTAATCCAAACGGCGATGCTCCACATGGTGAGGCTCCACACAACATTGCTCCACAACGTGATACTTCTCACGGCGACGCTCCACACGGCGATGCTCCTCATGGTGTGGCTCCACATGGCGATGCTCCTCCTACAATGCTCCACACGATGATGCTCCTGACAGCAAGGCTCCACAAAATGCACCTCACGACGCTACACTCACGGCATTACCTCTTACGCGGGTGGCGATACTTCCATTCATGTGTGGTGATAGCCTTGTTCTTTAGCATCGGGCATCGGCTCGTCCACCCTACTGCTGTGAGTGTCTAAGTTTAGAAAATTGGGGTCCTTATTACAATCTCCCTCTCTTCGTTACTGGTTAACTAAACGCATGCCCCATCAACCGAAGTATGCTAGATGGAGGGTCAACAGCCAACCTTATCCCAAGAAGATCTCACTCCAACCCACATCACAGTTTAGGGGTTCAACCAATCAGGAGAAAAGCAGAGTGGCACAGTTCATCTTCGTCTCAAAATTGGTGAACTAAACGATTACACTAAGTTTCATGTAATTGACACCCACACATCCTACAACATTCTTCTTGGCTGCCGGTGGCTCCATGACCAGGGGGTGGTTCATCGACATTGCATCAGTGCTTCAAGTATAGTCGAGATGGGAGACAGCATACGGTCTATGCTAATAAAAGAACTATTCCTATAGCCGAAACTCACTATGTTGATGCTAAGTATTACATCACAGATCTGGTTTCACCCGAAAAGCCGAATAATAGGGATCACAAGTCTACCACGAAGACAGAACCTTCTCCTCATGAGGATGTTGAGGACGTTGGGCAAACATTGGCAAACATGTTTAAAGAAGAGGAAAGACAAGACCAAATCCTCCCTCTGACTCCCATTCACCCCAACATCCCATTCACCATCCCTAAGGAGTCTCCTTCTTCACATAAAGATGAGGCTTCCCCCTCTACCCCTTGTTCTGAGCCACTTTCGCAAGAAGATGGACCCGAAGTCTCTCTTAAGATTAAGGAAGTCATGGGGACATAACTCCCAGCTCTAAAGGTTACTTGTACACTAGATCATCAAAAGGTCCTGCATTTCCTATTGCGCTCTTGAAAGTCGAATTGGCACGCCAGCCACCACGGAAGATATTCCAAACCTCAGTTGTCGTAGGTAAGGAGGATGTTCCTCAGGTCCTGCATTTTCTTGATTCTATAGAAGGAGAGCAGTTAGAGAAAAGACATCCTTCACACCCTCAAGAACAGGATCCCATGGCAGAGTTTAGAAGCAAGGTTCGCAGTCTCCAGAGCCAATTGGAGGTCGTGCGTATCGCTTCAAAACATCTAAAGGAGTTCGTGTTTGAGACCAAGGGATATGATGAACATGAAGTAAATATGCCTTCAATAGAAGCTAAAACCCCTCTTGATTGGACTATTTATAGTCAGCAGGCTCATAAAATGTGGAGAAAAATGAATTATGAGCCCTGTCCAATAAAACATTAAGAGGAGAAGAAGCAATTGCTCCTTTGTTTAAGGTCATTGGAACGTCAACAGTTTGTCCCATGACAAACTAGGGCTTAGGGTTTCCCTCGGTGAAAGGGAAGAAGTAGTAAATGGCCTGAGATGTTGTCTATCTAAGAGCGAGAGATGAGATGCAGCAAAACAAAATTATGCAGCAAAGTGAGACAGAAGGGAAATGGAGGCATTTTCATTCATAAACCCAAAATTTGTACAATTGCTGGCATACAGAGAAGGAAAGAAAAGTAAACAAAGGACACTATAAAAAATGATCAATTATCTTATTGATTTCGCTCTGCATCCTGTAGAAGAAGCCTCGGTGTCCTGAATATGCTCCATCAATTCGATCACCATTTGAGGCTCCGGCTCCATGGAGACAGTATCTAACTCATTGGTGCGAGTGAGTTCTGATAAATCCTCAATCAAAGAAGCATCCAAGGACCTTCTATAAATCATCTCCTTCTCAAGTTCGTTAACTTTGTTCCATAGCTTTTGCATCTCGGCCCTTATTCTAGCCATCTTGTTGAAGCAAGTTCTCCCGTCCATCTTGAGATCGAGCTAATGGGCAACCATAGTGGCTTTCTTCTAAGCTTAGGAATCAATTTCCTCATGAAGACTTGAGATTAACACCTCTAACGAAGCCAGTCTGTTGGTCTCTGCCTCATGATGCAATCTTCTTGACCTCTAGCTCTTCAAATTCATTTAAGGTAGCATCAAAATGAGAGAGGACTCTGGTGTGTTCCCAAAAACAGTGGTCGCAGTACAAATTCTCTGATTTTGGCTAGTTCCTCACCCAGCTCAGCAAAAGGTACCTCCCTTAAACCCTAGAGACCTAAACGGAGCACGTCTGCAATTATGCCAAAAACCCCGCTAAAAATAGGATTGGAGGGTATAGCTGGGTCCATCACCATTGAAAGAACACCAAATTCAAGGGTCGGGCTTGAAGGGGTAATAACCATGAGAGTCGCATGGTTCAACATATTTTTCAACACCTTAGTCCCTAGTAGGAAGCAAGTCAATAAAGCCTACAAAACAATGGCAATTCCTGATAGTCTCTGAATGGCCCCAGAATTTGTGAAGATCGTCATCAACACTTCAGAAGATCACCTCTCAAGTTTCATTGCGACCATACATGTCTATGGCAGTGAGCACAAAGAAATAATTTCATCAAAATCGGTCTCTAGCACCCTGAAATGGACCCCATAACTAGATCTATACTTATGGTGTGTCAAACAGTTCTGGGACCATCACTATTGGATCCATCATGGTCGAAAACCCCTATGGGTCAAGTTTTAGCTTAATCGAGCACTCCAAGACAAAGTTATAGGTAAAAGACTAAAAAGGAGTAGATCGCACACTATTCCTGTGTGGCCTCACTGCACCAAAACACCATTAAAGGTGGTTTTTCTTACATTCACAGGTAGTAACTTTCAGGGCCCCTCTATCTCACTCGTTCCAAGTCAAATCGCTCCCAAATTTGGTGAGCGTGTTTGTCTCATCAAGATGAACAATTCGATATGTAGCACGCCCCGTGACGACGTCTGAACAAAGAGAAAAACTAAATTAAATTCGTTGATTCGTGAAAAAGTTGCAGAAAATTTAGTAGCGTTACGCCTCGCTCGATGGACCAAATCATGACACTCGCACAACGGATCAATGCGAAACCAATTCCATTGTGTGCGTACGTTCCAGGACCGTCATCTGTCCGAACCCTGTACACGATGGATGGTAAGATTTCATGCAAGAAGCCGACGAAATAACTAAAATTGTGTCCATCAAATTTCAGATTCCGGCCAAAACTCAAAAGTTGTGAAATCTTCATTCAGGCTCCAAATCGCATTATGTTTGTTGTCATGCAATCGTGATGGCATGGTTAGTGAACTACGATGAAGAAATAAAAAAAAAATATTAAGGAACGAGCACACTATTGATCCGTAGTTTTCAAGATTCAAGCAAAATTTCAAGTCTCATGATCGTGGTTCAACACATGATCTATGGTTCAAAATTGGTATCAAAATGATCGTCATGACAAGCCCTACAAGAAAATAATAATATTTCGATCAAACGAGCATCAGAACAACCCCGGGTCAGCCACGGAAGACCATGCAAGATCTCGGGCAGCAGTAGGGACTGTTCTGAAATTCCATACATTGTTAAGCAGGGGTAAAATAGTCCTTCTACACCCATTTTTACAATTTCTTTTAATTCAATTAAATCTTAATTTTCAGCAATTAGGTTTAATTTGATGAATCCACCCATGTTTGGGTCCAATTTTATATAAACAGGCACTGCCTTATTGTAAAAGGACTCTTGGTTCTTTCTTTGATGATTGAATAGAAATTTCCATTCTTGCTTGAGCCTGTGAGTACATCTTGGCGAGAGAGGAAAGAGAAGAAAATAATTGGTACCCTTCAGGCAAGTAAATCTCTCTCCTTCCCTCTCTCTCCTCCCCCTCTTTCTCTCTCCTCCCCTCTTTCTCTCTCTTCTCATCTCTATCTCTCTCCCCCATCACAATTGGCACAAGCCTAGCGTCGGTTGGTTCTCCTCACTCCCTCTTCTTCTTTCATCCCCAGCATCAGGTGGGGGTTTTCTCTCTCTTCTTCTTCTTTCATCTTCAAAATCGAATGGGGTTTTCCCTCTCTTCTTCTTCTTTCATTCCCAACGTTGAGTGGGGTTATCTTTCCTCTTCCTTCAACCCAGTGCCGATTGAATTTCTCTCTCTTCTCTTTAATGCAATCGAAAAACCCTAGCTTCGATTGGATTTCTCTCTTCTCTCTTGTCACAGTCAGTGAAGCCTAGCATCAGTTGGATTTCTCTCTCCTCTGTTGCCACAGTCGACGTAGCCTAACGCCCATTGGATGTCTCCCTCTTTTATTGCAGCCGGCGAAACCTAGCACCGACTTGATCTCGCTCCCTTGCTTGTCTCCCATCACAATCGGTGAAGCCTAGTGCCGACTACTTCCTTTCTCCCTCATCTTCTGACACAGTTGGTGAAGACTAGCACTGACTACTTCCTCTCTCTCATCTTCTGACACAGTCGGTGAGGCCTAGCACCGACTGCTTTCTCTCTTCTCTTCTGAAACAGTCGGCAATGTGTAGCACCGATTATATCTTCCTTCCCTTTCTCTTTTATCCTCTCGTCTCTTCTGCCTCCTTCTGTCTACTCCCTTCTTCTCTTACTTCATTCATTCCCCCATAACCACCACTCAGCTATCTTTTCATTCGATTAAGAGGGATTGAGGTTAGCCTCTCAAGAAAGTTCGGTCATCTAGTCGTAATGTTGTTTTGCCAGGATGACTTGGCTCGCTTTATTGCCATGGCAGACTGACCATCATGCCAAGCTAGTTGGTGTTGGTAATGACATCTAGTAGTGATCATGTGAGCCAGTCTAAGTTACCGAGCCCGTTTCGCTACCACGTCAGGCCAATTAGTCGCCAGCTTGATCATCTCACTTAGTCGAGCTCTTCTCTCCCTCAGCTTTCTTCTCTTCTTCTTTTTGAATGCGCCTGCTTGAGTACGTTCATCAAAGAGGAAAAGGGTGAGGTCTGACCAACCTATATTACAACCTTTTCCATATATGTGTGTGATTGTAGAAAAGCAGAAAACAAGAAGAATACGAGCCAAGGGAGGCAATTTCGAACCAGTTTCATTACTGAGGGGCTTTCATCGTAATCTAAGAGGGCGCCCACGTAAGCCAGCCCGAGTAAGTCCCTAACCAGCTTGGGGACTCCACTGGGGACTTAATACCCCTTAGTCGGATCGTTCTTGTTTGGCTAGTTTCTTCTTTTGTTTTCTGCTTTCATTATCTTTTCACATTCACTTATGGCTGCTGGGTTCTATTACCCATTTATCTGGATCGAGGATTTCTTATCCTCGTATTCGAGAGTGTCCCTAGGGAACAAGTTCCTTCGACTTCATTCCCGACCATCCTCTCGAGCAAAGACCCCTTGTCTAGCTCTCAGCTCTTAACCTGGACCAGTATGAGGAGGGACTTTCTTAACCTGGACCAGTATGAGGAGGGACTTGAAGGTCCCTCACTCCCCATCTCTTTGCTCTGGTGGAAACTCTACCAAGGTTCCCTGCATGGGCAACACTTATTTTGCCCCACACAGCATACACCCAGCCACCAGCAATTCACTTGCCGGTCGAGTTCCTAAGGTACGTCAAAAGGCTGCCTAGTCCCTTTCTGCAAAAGGTAAGCGAGTTACCATTGCTTATGTGGGTCGCCATAAGGCTAACCCCTATATTTATACACCATTGGTCTCTATCCCTAGAGAGTCAACACTTCGAGACAGAAACCCCACGGTCTCCACCCCTCACACACACCACAAGGCTTGTAGGTCAAGCACTCGAGCCACACCTAGGGGAACCCTTCTGTTACTTCGAGTCCGTGCCCAAGATCGAACCTTCCAAGGCCTTGTCCTGTGCATGCTACTCATATGAATCTCATTGCTCGGGGTAATTCCATTAATGTGCCAACCAGAGTACACAGGAGACGACCTCCTCGTCTTCCTACTATGCACACACAAGTGCACCCTGTAAGGGGCAGGCCTACACATGTTCTCTTACAGACACTTGCTTGTAGTTCTCGGCCTCCTTAGGCCAGATCACTTGCATGAGCCAGGGTGGACCCCCAAGTCCCCTGTAATCCTTCTTCAAGGGGCACACACGTCGCTGTCTTGGGCATCCCCTCGCCCTCGACTCAGGCCTTCTCATGAGTCAACCCTTTTCCTGCCTGGTCCTTCTTCATCGAGCAAGCAACTTCAGCATTGGTACTCGCAGGTTTTCCCCAAGAGTATCATCCTGAACTAGCCCCAGCACTTTCGTCATGTCTCTTGAGCTCATAAGAGATCTCGGGGCACAGACCTCATGGAAGATCTAGTCCTTCATCCTCCCCGGCCCAAGATGACTTCAGTTCCTGACCCTCATCCATTACTGCACTTGATGGAGATAGCTCTTTCCTGTGCAAGAAGAGTTGACCAGCCACAGCTTGGATCGCAGTTTTGGCACAAGGTCCATCAAAATCTCAAGGCTAAATGCGATAGAGGTCTGCAATTTTTGACTAGGGAGGTGACCAAGGCAGTCAAAATAGTCAATTTTGATGACCCTCTTCACCTAAATCCCTTTTACCCCCTTCAGACAATGAAGACTAAATAAGACCTCCATAAGCCCTATGCTATGGTTACTATCGTAGAAGAAGACCCAGCCACACAACAACCATGGTCTTAAGACTGTTGTGAACCGGCTCAAAAGCCACAGTTCTAAGAACGTCAAGAACTGGTCCAAACACGATCCATGAATAAGAGTCAAGTTCAGTCAGGGCAATCTAACCCCCTACGTACAACGCATCAAGCGTGCAAGCCCTCACCAGCCACTAACGTTGAACTCTCTAGAGAAACGGTCAACGTAATGGTCTTAAATGAACCCGATGGTGCGTAGGAGGATCGCATGAAAAAGTTTGAGGCAATGGTGCACACGATGATGGAAAAGATCGATTGTATTGACGTTGCACGCCAGTCGGCTAACCACGAGGTTAATTCCCATCACTCTGATGGTGTACCTCCACGACAGCCTCCTCTATTTACCTCACAGGACAATTCTGTACCCCATCCAATCTCTCTGTTAGATATTGACACTATGGTTACCAATAGCCTAAAGAACAGACAAATTATGAGCATAGAGGGTGTGAAGCCTTATCAAAGACCATACCCCTCCTATATTGATCAGGTCATGTTCCCCTCAAACTATAAGAAAGGGAATTTTCCTCTATTCAGTGGAACCATGTCCCCGAACCAGTATATCGCACACTTCTAAGCAGCATGTCGGGAAACAGTGACTGACAGGAGGCTTCTTCTCCGACAGTTCGTTGAGACACTCAATGGCCTAGCATTCCAATGGTTTGCCCGACTTCGTCCAA
Source organism: Amborella trichopoda (assembly GCF_000471905.2). Next base: position 4,651,666 of record NW_006499973.1, on the reverse strand, counting down.
ATTCGGTGCATAAATGGGAGGAGATGGAGAAACTATTCTATCAATGCTTCTATGACGTTGAGAGAGAGGTTCAAACCATCAAACTTCTCACCCTAACTAAAGACCCTTATGAGCTCGTGGATCAGTTCATATCAAGATGGATAAACTTGGCTTCCCACTATCCTAATCCTATGCCTGAGAAGGACGCAGTCCAAACTTACGTACGAAACATGCGGCCCAATCACTCTACATGTCGAGGCCTCTAATACAACCTCCATGTCAAAGTTGATGCCGAAATCAGTTTGCATAGAAAATTTATCACGCCACCATGGTGGGACATGACAACCATCTACAAGTTCAGCAAACAACTGGGGCAATGGTAGCTCTCAGAATAACACACATGGCAGCCAATCGAAAGGGGTAATCAGTGCAGCCGTCATGGTCACTGATTCAAGGAAGGCTCCCTCCCAAACTTTGGACCTCTCTAAAGGGGTAACCGCAGCAAAGGTAACACCCCAGGCTGGCAAGCAACAACCATCGTACAATCGGGTACCTCCACCAACCAAACCTTGATCGGGGTGATTATTTAGCCAAGCATAGGAACAACTTCTGTCCCTTCTAGAGGAATGGGTCCCTGCGCTATTCCAATTATTATTGGAACAAAATATGATCTATCTTCTAGAAATCAAGTTTCCTGAGGAATCTGGCCTTGACACTCAGGCAAATTATTGTGCTTACGATCGGAGGATCAATCATCCCATAGATGACTGCTACATCCTGAAGAACATTATCAAGGCCTTGAATCAGAAGGGACAAATAAAGCTTGAAGACCTAAAGAAGGCCTTCGACGTAGCTGAGGCCTCTCATGCCGTAACCATCTAGGAGGAGGACGAAATGTCGGGTATCCTCTACGCCTTCTTCATTATAATGCTTCAGGAAGGCATAATCACACTGAAGCAGGCAAGGAAACCCCTTCTCCTTGTTTAGGGGACCGAAAATCATTGGTGTCCATATCATCAGATAAGAGGTACTTACTTGTCAGAATGCACAACTTTCCTTGACATATTCTCAAAGAAGATGCGGGAGTGTCAAGAATTTTACAAGCTCCCCATAAGTGATCCCCAAATCAGTTCCTCATCAAGGTAAGAAGATCTCACAAGACAGGACCTTCCAATCAATGACTTAGACTCTGCATAACACTCGACTTTCAAGTCATGGGTAATCTACCATGACCAAAGCAGACTCAAGTCCCTAAGGCGTGAAGCTATTCTCCAAGCTAGAGCGGTTTGCCACCCCAGTGAGGTGAATCAAACATCACCTCACAAAATAAGAAAGAGATGGGCACCAAGGGCTTCTCTCCCAAGAAACAAAACCGCTCAACCAGCAGTCGAGTAGGAGTTTCTTAGGCCCCTTCCTCCACTGCTAACTTTATTGGACTTCATCCCTGACACGATCCTTCATCCTTCTTCTTCCGATCAAGAAGAAGTTCCCGTGCCGTCTCCCACTTAGCACACGTCCGATGAGGGTGACGACTTTGAAAGTAGTTGCTAATGGTCTCAGTAAGGGAACAACCTAAAAGCCCCCCTGCATACGTCCAATGAGGGTGACGACATTAAAAAGCATTGCCCAACAGTCTAAGTAAGGGAAAGATCTAAAAGACCCCTTGTATTCATCCAATCCTGATGATGACGCAAAAAGTTGTGCAGATTGGTATGATGAGGGGAACGACCTTAAAAGTTCCCCACTTTCTAACCCTTCTCCTCCTTCTTCTTCGCTTGCTTCTTATTCTCCCCCTTTTGTCTATTCTGTAGGTACAATCTTGATGTGTCTCGACTTTGAGGCTCCTGACTAAGAACTTGAGGGATCGAATATAACTAAGATGCAACGGAAGCGATTGTGAAAGACCCTGGTGCAGGCAGCAGGATTCTTAACAATTGCTGATGCCCTGGCAGCTAAAGCCAAGGCAGAGCCACCTTCTTCAAAGAAGCACAATAAGTCGAAGCCAAAGAAAGAGCCCGAATTTGATCAGAGATTGAGAGAGTCAAATGGGCAAGGCTCCTTAGTTAGGTGCCTGGATATTGCCCTCTAGATCTGTATGATCAGGAGTTGTTTCGAGGGATGACCAGGGACGTTTCTGAGATCGCTCTCTTTGGAACCTCATTAGAGAGCAGAGCCAGGTATTACCAACCAATGAGAGAGGAATTTAAAGGTGGGTTCGGGACTTACTTGGGCTGGCTCATGTGGGCGCCCTCTTAGATCATGAAGAAATCCCCCCAGTAATGAAATTGGTTCAGAACCGCTTTCCATGGTTCATATTCTTCTTATTTTCTGCAATTACATACATATAAGGAAAAGGTTGTAAGACGGGTGGGTCAGACCTCACCCTTTTCCTCTTTGATGAACGTACACAAGCAGGCGCATTCAAAAAGAAGAAGAGAAGAAAGATGGGAGAGAGAAGAGTTCCATTGAGTGAGAGGATCAAGCTGGCAAGTATTTGGCCTGACGTGGTAGCAAAATGGGCTCGGTACTAAGATCGGCTCATGGGAACACTACTAGGCGTCATTACCAATTCCGACTAGCTATGCACGATGGCCAGTCTGTCATGGCAATAAAGCGAGCCAAGCAATCCTAGCACAACAACATTACCACCAGACCTCCATGAGAGGCCAACCTCAATCCCTCTTTATCGAACGAAAGAATGGCAGAGTGGTGGTTATGGGGGAAAGAATGAAGTAAGAGAAGAAGGGAATAGACAGAGGGAGGGAGAAAAGACAAGAGGATAAAAGAGAGTGGGATGGAAGATGTAGTCAGCGTTGGACAGTGCCGACGGTTTCAGAGGAGAAGAGAGAGAAAAGACAGTCCACGCTAGGCTTCGCCAACTGTCAGAAGAGAAGAGAGGAAGAGAACCAACCGGCACTATGCTTACACCGGTGGCAATGGGTGAGAAGCAAGGGAGAGAGATCAAGCCAATGCTAGGCTTCACCGACTATGATAAGAGAGGAGAGAGAAATCCAACTCATCAACTGTTAGGGAAGAGAGGAGGGAGAAATCCAACCAACGCTAGGATTCACATACTGTTAGGGAAGAGAGGAGAGAGAAATCCACTCAGTGCTGGGGTTCACCGACTGTTAGGGAAGAGAGGAGAGAGAAAACCCCACCCAACGTTGGGGATGAAAGAAGAAGGAGAGAGGGAAAACCCCACCTGGCATTGGGGATGAAAGAGAGGAGAGAGAGAGGATCACCAACCGGCGTTAGGCTTGTGCCAGTTGTAATGAGGGAGAGAGAGATGAGAAGAGGGGAGGAGAGAAAGTGGGGAGGAGGGAGAAATTTATCTTCTTGAAGGGTATTGGCTCTTTTCTTCTCTCTCCTCTCTCTCTCTCCAAGACGTACTCGCAAGCTTAAGTAAGAATGAAAATTTCTATTGAATGATCAAATAATGAACTTAGAGTCTTTTCACAATGAGCAGTGCCTATTTATATAGAATTGGGCCCAAACAACGGTGCATGCTCAAAAGTAACCCTAACTAAAGGTAATTACAATTTAATTTAATTTAAAGAAATTCTAAAAATGGGTGCAAAAAGATTGTTTTGACCCTGCCTAACAATGTGTGGAATTTTATAACAGTCCTTACTGCTGCCCGAGATCTTGCGTGATCCTCCATGACTGACCCAAGGGTGTATTGATGCCCATTTGATCGAAGGATTATTGTTTCCTTGTAGAGCTTGGCTTGGCGATCATTTTGATACCAACTTCAAGCCATGAATCATGTTTTTGAGCCATGATCACGAGAATTGAATCTTTGATGAATCTTGAAAGCTTCGAAACAATTGTGTGCTCGTTCATTTATGTTTCTTCGTGACTTTTTCATTGAATCACGCTGAGCATGCTGTCACGATTGCGTTACGACAAACGTACGTGTCCGGATGAAGATTTTGTTGTTTTTGGTTTTTTGGCCAGAATCTTGAAATCCGGTGGCCGAAATTTATAGCAGATTTGACGCCTTCGTTTGTGAAATCCAACTGTTCATCGTACGTGAGATTCGGACCAGAGATTGCCTCGGACCTCACACACATAATGTAATTAGTTTCATGTCGATCGGGTATGCGAGTGTCGTGATCAAGCTGATCGAACAAGGTGCGCTGCTGCTGAATTTTCTATAACTTCCTTCATGAATCTACCACTTTCATTTAGTTTTTCTCCCTGCTTGGGCGTCATCATGGGGCACACCACATATCAAATTACTCGTCTCAATGAGATGAACATGCTCACTACATTTGGGAGCGATCTAACTTGTAAAAACAACCACCTTTAATGTTGTTTTTGATGGAGTGAGACCACATAGGAATAGTGTGTGGCCTACCCCTTTTCAGTATTTTACTCATAATATTGTCTTGGAGTGCCCAGCTAAGCTGAAACTTGACCCAAAATGATTTTCAATCATTTTGAATCAAATGGTGGTGGTTTCACAGCTGTTTGATGCACCAAAAGTGTGGCTCTAGTTATGGGGGCCATTTCAGGGTGCTAAAGACCGATTTCGTTGAAATTTTTCTTTGAGTTCACTGCCTTAGACATGTCTGATCATGATGAAACTTGGCAGGTGATCTTTTGAAATGCTAATGAAGATCTTGACCAATTTTGGAGCCATTTTGAGACTGTCAAGAATTTCCACGGTTTTATAGGCTTTATTGACCTGCTTTCTACCAGGGACCAAGGTGCTGAAAAATACATTCAAACAGCTTGCCCCACCTATTGTTGTTCTTCAAGAGAAGTAAAAAGGACAATTATTCAAAATTTTTCCTTCGGATTTTACTTTTTCCTTCCTAGCCATAGGACCACGTGAACATCAAGGAGATTCACGTAACGGTGCAACTAGGATGCTCAGAATTAGTGATGCATTGTTCGTGGGTATGTTCATGGAGACTTTAGAGGGAGAAGAGACAAATTGGTGCCACGTATGTTATCTACACCAGGTTTTCTTTTGACGATCAGAGTACCACTATGGGTCTCGTCTACCGAGTCCAATCGGGGGCAGGTTCCATTAGCCGATCCCGAAGGTCTGGTCGTGCCGGCTAGGCGAGCTAATGTCTCTGGCAGCATCCGCTCTAGCTTTGTCAGCTTCTTACCTTGACTAGGATACTTTGTCACCTAGCCTTATGGAGAGAGAGGTCCATAATAGAAGAAGGAGAGGGCATGCACATTTCATGCATGGGGAGAAGGTCCATAAGAGGGGGAGAAGGCATGAACATTTCATTCATGGAGAGAAGGCCGATAAGAAAAGGAGAAGGCATGCACAATTCATGCATTGGGAGAAGGTCCATAAGAAAAGTAGAAGGCATGCACATTTCATGCATGGGGAGAAGGTCCATAAGAAAAGGAGAACGCATGCACATTTCGTGCATGAGAAGAAGGTCCATAAGAAAAGGAGAAGGCATGCATATTTCAGGCATGGGGAGAAGGTCCATAAGATAAGGAGGAGGCATGCACATTTCATGCATGGGGAGAAGGTCCATAAGAAAAGGAGAAGGCATGCACATTTCATGCATGGGGAGAGGGTCCTTGAAGAAAGATGTTGACTGGGCAAGTTGTTACCCAGCTTTGAAGAAGGGATGATGACTGAGTAGGTCATTACCCAAGGCTGAGGAGGAGGATCGACTGGGCAGGTTGTTACCTAGCTTTGAAGAAGGGATGATGACTGGGCAAGTCGTTACTCAGGACTAAAGAGGGAGATCGATTGGGCAGGTTGTTACCCAGCTTTGAAGTAGGGATGATAACTGAGTAGGTCATTACCCAGCTTTGAAGAAAGATGTTTATCGGGCAAGTTGTTAGCAAGCACTGAAGAAGGATGTCGACTGAGCTACCTGTTCACCTAGGACTGAAGAAGGACATCGACTGAGCTACCTGTTCACCCAGGACTAAAGAAAGATGTCGACTGGGCTACCAGTTCACTTAGGACTGAAGAAGGAAGATGAGGGATGATTTTAACGTCTACAGCATGTTGAATGTCTTGATGATGAAGGGAGTGCTGCCTGAGGTTGCTTGTGTAAGAAAATGTTGCATTAAGCTGATTTTATTGCTCCGATCGCCCTTTATGGGTTTTCACTTAAATTAGGGAAGCGGCGTCGTAGAGACGGTTTGCACCAACTTCTTTTTACTTGGGGCTCTCTTACCCATGACCTTTCGGCCATAGCCACCCTTTTTGTGCATTTTTATTCACGATGCCCTTTCGGATTTTCACCATGCCCGATTTTTTTATTTACGGAACTCTTTTACTCATGATTTTATGACCATGCCCGTCCGTCATTTTTACTCATCGAGTTCCCTTGTTCAGGTATACACCATGCTCATTATTCTTTTCTCTTTTTCTTTGTGAAGGCGTGTTTTATGGTCATGCCTTTGAGACCTGCGTGAAGCAGTTTATCATCATGCGGTTAGGACGAGCACTATGGTTTAAGGTCACACAGTTGGACCATGATGGTGATGAATGGAAGTCTATGAAGGCCATGGAGTGAGTATAGTGGTGGTTTGACTCACTTGGAGAGATGGCTTGAGGCTACCTATGAAGGATGGATGATGTATGAAATGTGAGTAGACGTTTAGTGACCCACTAACTTACAACGAGTTTGGATGGAGAGATGGTTCTCTATTTTGTGAGTGCGGGTGAGACTAACTGGAGAATGATATATGGTGACATAGTGAATGGACACACTGGGGTGTTATGAAGATGGCACGCTCACACTAACAGGCAGGTTAGGGAAGGCGTCTGTGAAAGTGCACATAAAGGCATGTGCACGTATGTGGGGGTAAGTTTTATGGTCATGCATCCTAGACCTGTGCGAAGCAGTTTATCGTCATGCCAGCAAGACATGCATTATGGTTTAAGGCCATACAACTGGATCGTGGTTATGCAATTTAAAGTCATACAACTTGGACTGTGTAGTTTTAGGTCGTGCAACTAGACCTCGTCTACAGTTTAAGGTCATATAGTTTGGACCATGGTGTTGAACCTTTTATTGTCATGCGACTAGGATGTGCACTATGGTTTAAGGTCATACAGCTGGACCATGGTGTAGTTTAAATTTATACACCTAGAACTGAGAAGTGTTAAGGTCGTGCAACTACACCTCCGCTACAGTTTAAGGTCATATAGTTTGGACCATGGGGGCTGAGCAGTTTAGGGCCATGCAGTATCGACCGAGCAGTTTAGGGTCATGCAACAAGACCTCCGCTACAGTTTAAGGTCATATAGTTTGGACCATGAGTTTAGGGTCATGCAGTATGGACTGAGCAGTTTAGGGTCACGCAGTATGGACTGAGCAGTTTAAGGTCATATAGTTTGGACCATGGAGATTAGGGTCATGCATCAATACCATCACTGTCATTTTAGGTCATAGAGTTTAGACCATGGAGTTTAGGGTCGTGCATCTAGACCATCAATGTACTTTTATGTCATATAGTTTGGACCATGCAGTTTAGGGTCGTGCATCTAGACCTCAACTATAGTTTAAGGTCATATAGTTTGGACCATGGAGTTTAAGGTCATGCATCTAGACCATCACCGTAGTTTTAGGTCATATAGTTTGGACCATGTAGTTTAAGGTCAAGCATCTAGACCTCAGCTATAGTTTAAGGTCATATAGTTTGGACCATGGAGTTTAGGGTCGTGCATCTAGATCATTATGTGGGTCGCCATGTAGGTGAAGCTTCATGGGGAATAGGTATGTGGATGGCAATCTGACTCCCTGGGGATAAAATGGTTAAGGTCATACACAAGCAAAAGGCTCAGATGGAAATGGTGACTTGATGAAGGAGGACCAATAGAAGAAAACTTCACTAGGGTTAAAGGGGGTAAGCGTATTCTCTAGGGTGAAAGATGGGACTTCATGGAGAGTTGGCTTATGACAAGTAAATCGACTCCCTAGGAATAAGGTAGCTTTGTGTGAAGCTGACCCACTGGGGATTGTAAGGGTAAACATGACTCCAACTCCAATGGGGATAATGAGTTGTAGTATGGGTGTGACACTTACTAGGGGATGAGGGATGGCTCTTGACTCCATTGGGGGAGGTCATGGTTTGGGTGCAACGGCCCGGGTGCAAGTCTACTAAGGATGACACATCACGGCTTGGGTGCAACTCTACTAGCAATATTAGTATGGCATACACTGCTTTAGCTAGGAGTCGGTGACAATGGTCTGTTTGTAATATAGCTGGCGCCAAGTGTAACGACATGGTTTCTTTTGAATGTCGAATCGGAGTTGAGCTCTCAAAAACACAACCAGCATTGGGTGCTCAAAAACTCACCTGGCGCTAGCCGTGATGTTCTTTGAACACGACTGGTGCTAAGTCAACCGGCGCTAAGGTGGTTCAAAACTCAACCAGCTCTAGTCAACCGATGCTAGGGTTGTATTGAAACTCCCCCGGCATTGGTCAACCGATGCTAGGGTTGTTTTTAAGCTCACCTGACGCTGGTCAACTGACACTAGGTTGGTTAGAAATTCACCCGGCACTAGGCGATGGGTCAATGAGAGTCACCTCGAGCCTTGAGTCAAAGCCTGACCTGGCTCACCGTCGCTTGGCTTTCCTTCAACGCGACTGGAATTCTCATTTTGTGAGGGGCATCTGAAGGCAGTGTAGTTTATATAAGGGGGTAAAACCCTGTTTGTCCCTCATTTTTAACCAAGGTAAAGAAACAACTTAAGACAAAGTTTTCTTTGGTCAGTTGAAGTTCCATTGAGCAATAAGACTCCAGCTAAAGTTTTGTAAGGAAGGTTCTTTGGCAGACCGCAGGATTCCTGCGATTTGGTAGGGAAGACCTTCAGTGATAAGTCTTTGCCAACAATTCGATGAAGTTGCAGGGAGAGCAACGAGGAAAGGCGAGTTAACCCATAAACAGAAGAGGTTCGGGCTGTAATTTTTCTGGTAAAAGAGGTGGGAAATGACGCAGTGAGTATTTCTGCGCATCTTGGGAGTTTTCAGGGAATTTTTAAGAGGTTTATCGGTCTTGTGGTGACTTTCTAACAATTTTCATGGTGTTGCAGAGGTTTCTGGGAACTTTGAGGAGGTTTGGAGAAGTTTCTCGGTGAGGTTCTGGTGAAGTCCAAGCCAAATGACATAGGTGGGAAAGTCTTTCGATGAATTTATGGTTGTGTAGCAAAAGTTCTGAAAGAAGACGAATGATCACAGGAGGTGGGCGGTATGATTGTAGGAGATGAACTGTCATGAGGAAGTATACGGTTGCTGGAGGTGAACAGTCACCCTTGGAATTCGTGTTTTCATTAACAGGATGCGAAACTTAAGCTTTGAAAAATAAGGAGTCTCAGGAGGTGAATAGTCAGGACAGGGCCAGTGCTAACAGAAGTGCAATTGGCACTAAGGTAACCAGCACTGATGATTTAGAGTGCTGATACAATCAACAACGACCCTCAAGCAAAACAGTCAGTGTTAGGGGTTGGGCACACAACCGGCACTGACCTCTGGAGGACCCAAACGGTGCTGGCTTCAGTCGGTGCTGATCAGCACGTGTGGCTTATCAAAATGTGGAGAATGACACTCGCATGTGTCGATAAGTCACGTGAGGGGCTCGACGATGAGCTACACGTGACGATGTTCATGGGCCGGCAAAGAGTGATGAAGGATGTGACGTGAGCTGTGGTACCCATTGGAAACCAAATTCAGCAGTACGACGGTGGTGTCCGTGTTGTTCTGTGGATGCGCATCCACTGTGAACATGGTGTGCTTTTCGTCATAGGTCAACTCCTTACTAGGGCAGCCCATCTCGTATGTTTGATATGCACCTCGAATGGATCCTACATCGTATGTTCGATATACACAACAGATGAGGTATTTGGATTGTATGTTTAACATACACATCAGATGGATTGAGGCTAAATTCGTGGTGTGGCTGTGCTTTGTCTTCCAGCCTGTAACCATCCTCTTACTCGTCAGATGAATTAAAACTAACTTTCCGAGTGGTTCCACTTCATCTTCATGTAGGAGCCTTCCTTTCATGGGACTTGCATTTGTTTTGGCCTGTAACCATCCTCTTACTCTCAGATACAAGAGCAAAAATACAAGTTTTGGTTTGTAACTGTCCTCTTATCCTCAGACGCAAGAGACTTGTAACCTCCCCAGTAATGGGTTCTTGTAATAACTCTTTTTTTTTTTACTGCAATAACAAGAGTTAGCATTTTAGTTTGAACTATCTTGCTTATTTTTGCATTGAGTCCCTTTCCTTTGAATACACATCACGAATAATGCTTCTTTAGGTATCGCCCGTTGATAGGGGCATCGCCTCCTCTCCATCAGGATGTGTCAGCATGTAGGCTCTGTTAGACAAGACCTTTTTAACTGTAAAGGGACCTTCCCACTTAGACTTAAACTTTCCTTTATGTCGTCCATGCATAATAATAGGCCTCTTGACAGCTAAGAGTAGATCACCACAAGTGAATGAGTAGATCTGACAGACTTGTCAAAAGCCCTCTTCATTCTCCCTTAGTTGAGTTCAAGGTTCTGCTTAGCCTTTAACCTCTTTCCATCATGTGCATCCAATTCTTGATACCTGAGCTCGACTCTCTAATCTTCGGTTATTCCTTGGTGAATAGTGACTCGCAGTGAAGGGATTTGTATTTCAAGAGGTAAAACTGCTTCACCCCCATAGACTAGAGGAATCAGTAGAATTTCAGGTAGTAGTACGATAAGCCCACAGTGTTGCGGGAAGATTCTCATGTCAGTTCTTCGTTGTTTTTTATATTGACTTTCTTAAGACATTGCACAGAGTCTTATTGAAAGCCTCAGATAATCCATGCACCCGAGGGTGGTACATAGTCGAGTACCTCCATTCAACACTGAACTGATTAACTTAGAAACCAATGTGATGACTATTAAATTACGAGCTGTTGTCAAATATAATTCAGTCAGGCACTCCGAATTAGTATATGATAAGATGTCGAACGAAGTAGGTCATTGTCGTCCTAGGAACCTGCTTAAGGGGAACTACTTCAGCCAACTTAGAGAAGTAATCTGTTGCAGCTAGGATAAAAATATGGCCATTGTAGAAGGAAGGTCAATAGACCCTACAATGTCCATACCCCTGTGTGAGAAGGTCCATGACGCAACCGTAGGATATAAGGGCTCTAGAGGCTGGTGAAACAGGCTGGAATGTATTTGGCATACTTGGCACTTTTTAGCATAGCTTAAGGTATCGGCTATCACGGAAGGCCAATCGTATCCCAACCTGTGTATTCGTTCATAGAGCTTAGGACCGGACTGGTGTAGTCCACAGATGCCTAAGTGGACTTCTTCTAACACCTTACGTGCTTCTTGGATATTGATGCATCTAAGAAGAATGCCGTCAAACGACCATCTAAAGAGAGCATCTCCTTCGAGGAGGGTACACATGGTGGATATTCAATGTATGTTATTACATTCGGCACGATCTTCCAAAAGCCTATCATGTTTTAGGAAACTGGTGATGGGCTCTCTCCAATATTCTACCTGCTCAATTTCTGTGCACATTGGGTCAAAGAATTATTGTTCCTGATTTCGACCCTTAGTTCCTTCACTATTTGTTATTGATTGTTCAGTCTTGATTACTTCTTTGGCTAATAGATGTGCTCCAAATGGATAAGGGGGGAACTCAAGGAAGATATTTCTCTCATCATCCACATCGACCTCGGTTCTTAGTTCGATGTGTCTCCATTCTGCCACCCAAACAAGTGTGGGTCCTTATGACGATAACTGAATTGTAGCGTCGCGTTTTGCAAGTGCATCAGCCTACGAATTTAGCCTCTTGGGGATGTTACTCAGGGATACATCTTCAAACTGGGCTATATGCAATTTTGCCATATTGTGATAACGCTTTAGGGTGTCTTTTCTAACATCATAGATCCCTTTGAGCTGCCGGATAACCAACTCAAAGTTGCCATAGATCTTAAGCCGCTCCAAGTCGAGATCAAAGGCTATCTCGAGATGAATTATAAGGGTATGATATTCTGCCTCATTATGAGAACCGGCTTGAGTGAGAGAGAAAGAAAGTGGCAACACTCCTCCTCTAGGAGTCAGGAATACTACTCCGGCGCCTCCTCGATTTGATTGGAAAGCTCTGTTGAATATGATTCCCACGCCTGCACAAGGTCAGCACATAATACTTCTTCATTGGGGAGGTAGCTTGATAAAGGAGATTCAGTCGGTATGGGGTGGACCGTAAGAAAGTCAGCTAAGGCCTGGCCCTTGATGGCCTTCTATGGGACATACATGGTATCGAACTCCATCAGCAAAAATGCCCACTTAGCAAGGTGTCCAGACAAGCATGGGAGTGTCAGAAGAAACTTTACAGGATCAGCTTTTGATATAAGTTTTACTTCATGACCAAGCAAGTAATGGCAGAGTTTCTGTACTGCGAAGATCAGGGCTAGACACATCTTTTCTATTGGGGCATAATTCTTCTCAACCCCTTGCATCCTACGACTGAGGTAATATAACGCAGTCTCTTTTCCCTCTTCATTGTTTTGTGCTAACAATGCTCCGAGTGACTCGTTTAAAGCAGTCACGTATAGAATGAAGGGCTTTCCTAATACTGGTGTATAGAGTACTAGAGGGTTGAGTAAATAATGCTAACTGTCATCAAAGGCTGCCGGACATGCTTCATCCCAGATGAATGGTGTATCTTTCTTTAGCAGGTGTGTAAAGGGTTTACAATGACCCGAGAGGTTCGAGATGAACCTACGAATGTATGCCATGCCCTTGGAGGAAGCGCAGTTCTCGAAGTTAAGTCGGTGATGGCATTTCTTGGATTGTCTTGATCTTAACTGGCTCAATTTCAAGCCCTGATGTCTGGCAATGAACCACAAGAATTTTCCTGAACGCACGCCAAAAGCGCATTTTTGGGGGTTCATATTTAGCTGATGGAGACGCAAGCGCTTGAGCACCTTTTCAAGATCTTTCATAGGAGCATCCTACTCTTTAGAGTTTACCACTAGGTCATCCACATAACACTCCACCTCTGTGTGCATCATGTCTCGAAAAATGGTCGTCATTGCTCTCTGGTATGTGGCGCCTGCATTCTTTAATCCAAAAGGCATCATTGTATACTAGAAGACCCCTTTCAAAGTTAAGAATGTTGTGGCCTCTTCATCTTCAGGCGCCATCCATATCTGATTATACCCGGAGTATCCGTCCATAAAGGAGAAGATTTGACAGTGAGCTGTAGAGGCGACGAGCATCTTGGTAAATGGCAACGGTAAGTCATCCTTGAGACAAGCGGTATTCAAATCGTGAAAGTCAATACAGACCCTGATTTGATCATTCTTCTTCTTGACCAAAACGACATTTGCTAGCCATTTCGGGTACTTGACTTCACGGATAAAACCTGCATGTCTAAGTTTGGTTATTTTGGCATCTATCTGCATCTCAAGATTAGGCCTGAACCTTCTTAAAAAAATTTTGACAGTCAGATCAATGCCGAGATGGTGAACGACGACTCAAAGGTCTAAACCAGGCATCTCATGGTAGTGTCAAACAAAGAAGTCCCGGTTTGCTCTCAAGAAGGTAGTAAACTCCACTTTCTCTTCTGGGTATGTACTCGTTGAAATAAAGGTAAGTCTAGGATCTGCTTCCTCCCCAAGATTTATTTCTTTAAGTTTGTCTGTCGTGGCCTGACCACCTTCTTCCCAGTCGTCTGGAGCCTCTTGCAACTCGTCATCATTGTTTTAAAGATCTTTTGATCGACCTCAAGTGTAAAGACCCATGATCCTGACATCTCTGCTTCCGATAAAGGCCTAGAGTGGATTATAATTTCTGCATTTTCCCCCGTTTGAGGAATGGAAGGGTCTTCCGTTAATAAGGATTGTTTCTCGAACTACAGGGGCTCGTATTGGAGATTACAAGGAATTTGGGATTCAACGATTGTAGTGCAAGAAGTATTCCAATGCGAATCACATGGCCTTTGAGCAGCTATCTACAGTGTTTGGTCCACACGGGCTGGTGCTTCACAGACTTGTATCATGTGGCAGGTTTTCTGAGAGTAGAAACTTTGCCCCCTTCACTCTCTCAATCTTTGCTCAAAGTCAGGCTTAGGTGGCCAGTGAGGTTTCTTTGGCTTCGGCTTCTTGTGATTCATTGTGGTAGGTGGCTCTACGTTAGCTTTAGCTACTAGGGCATCAGCAACTGTTAGGAATCCTGCTGCCTGTGCCAAGGTCTTTCTCAATCGTTTTAGTTGCGTCTTTGTTTCGATCCCTCAAGTTCTCTGTCGAGAGACACGATGTCCAAACATATCAAATTTGTACCTGCAAGAGACATAGATGAGGAAGAATGAGAAGCAAGAGAAGAATGAGGCGTAGGGTTAGAAGGTGGGGGACTTTTAAGGTCGTTCCCCTCATCAGGCCGATCTGAGCAGCTTTTTACGTCATCGTCAGAGTTGGACGGATGCAGGGGATCTTTTAGGTCTTTCCGTTGCTTAGACCGCTGGGGAGTACTTTTAACGTCGTCACCCTCATCAGACGTTTGCTGAGTGGGAGATGGGGTAGGAACATCTTCTTGACAGGATGAAGAAGAAAGAAGGAATGTGTCGGGGATAAAGTCCAGCAAAGCTGGCAGCAGGGGAAGGGGCTTGAGAAATTCATGCTTGACTGTGGGTTGAGCGATTTTGTTTCTTCAGCGAGCCGCAATTCGTGCCCGTCTCTTCTTGGTTTTGTGAGATGATGTTTGATTGTTTAAGGGCTTGGGATCCACTCTAACTTGGCCAACCGCTTCTTGCCTTAGGGACTTGAGTCTGCTTCTGCTACGGCAGATTATCCATGGCTGAGAAGTCGAGGGTTCCGCAGAGTCAGGGTCACTGATAGGAAGGTCTTGCTTTATGAGATCCTCTTGTCTTGATGGGGAAGTGTCTTGGGGATGAATTTTGGGGAGGTTGTGAAATTCTTGACACTCCTGCATCTTCTTTGCAAATATATCAAGGAACGTTGTGCATTCTATCAAGTAATGACCTCTTATCTGATGATATGGACATCAACGACCTTCAGGCCCCTTAACAAGGAGAAGGGGTTGCCTCGCCTGCTTAAGGGAGATTATGCCTTATTGAAGCATTATGATAGAATGTGTAGAGGATACCAGGCATTTCGTGCTCCTCTTGGATGGTTATGGCATGGGAGGCCTCAACTGCCGAGAAGGCCTTCTTTAAGTCTTCAAGATTTATCTGACCCTTCTGAATCAGGGCCCCAAAAATATCCTTCAGTGTGTAGCGGTCATCTGTAGGATGATTGATCCTCCAATGGTAAGCACAATAATTCGCCTAAGTGTCAAGGCCAGATTGTTAAGTGAACCTGGTTTCTGGAAGTTGGATCATATTCTGTTCCAATAATAATCGAAAAAGTGCAGGGACCTATTCGTTCTCGAAGGGTTAGACCTTGTTCTTATGCCTGGTGAAATGATCACACCGATCAAAGTAGGCTAGTAGAGGAACTCGATTGTACAACTGTTGCTACTCACTAGCCTGAGGTGTTACCTTTGCAGTGCTTATCCCTTTAGAGAGGTCCAAAGTTTGGGGGGGAGCCTTATTTGAATCAGTGACCATGACAGATGCACTAATTACCCCTTTCTGTTGGCTTCCCCGTGTGTTATTTCGAGAGCTACCATTGCCCCGGTTGTTTGCTAAACTTGTAGATGGTTATCGTGTCGCACCATGATGGCATGAAAAACTTTCCATGTGAACTGATTTAGAGATCAACTCTAACATGGAGGTCGGATTAGAGGCCTCCACATGTAGAGAGATTTCAGGTCGCATGTTCTGCACGCAAGCCAAGTTTCTCCATCTTCATATGAACTAATCCACGGGCTCATCTGGGTCATGAGTCAAGGTGAGAAGTTCGATGGTTTGAACCTCTCTCTCGACCTCATATAAGTGTTGATAGAACAGTTTCTCCATCTCCCCCCACGTATTCACCTAGTTTGGAGGAAGTCGGGCATACCATTGGAATGCCGGGCCATCGAGGGTCTCAATGAGCTGTCGGAGAAGAAGTCTCTCGTCAACCGCTGTTTCTTAACATGCTACCTGAAAGTGCGCAATATGCTAGTTTAGGAAGGTGCTTCCACTGAATAAAGGAAACTTCCCTTTCTTATAGTTTGAGGGGAACGGGACCTGATCAATATAGGTGGGTTATGGTCTTTAATAAGGCATCGCGCACTGTATCCTTAGAATTTGTCTGTTCTTTAGGCTACGAGTGACCATAGTGTCAATATCTAACTGAGAGACCGGATGAGGGATAGAAATGTCCTGTGAGGTAAATGGAGGGCATTGCCGATTGACGTGCAAAGTCAATACGATCGATCTTTTCCATCATCGCGTGCACCATATCCTCAAACTTGTTCATGCGATCCTCCTGTGAATCACCGGGCTCGCTTACGACCATTACACTGACTGTTTCTCTAGGGAGGTCAACTTAAGTAGTAGCTGAAGTCTTGTGAGATTGGCGGGTCGTACGTGATAGGCCAGTCAATAGGGGGTCAGCATGCCCTGACTGAACGCAACTCCTATACATGGATCTCTTTTGGACCAGTTCTCGATGGTCTCGGGACCGTGGCTGTTGAGTGGCCGGGTCTTCTTCTGCGACGGTAGCAACAACACAGGGCTCATGAAGCTCTTATTCAGGCTTTATTGTCTGAAGAGGGTAGAAGGGATTCAAACTAAGGGGGTCGTCAAAACTGGCTGTTTCGACCGCCTTGGTCACTTCCCTAGTCAAAATTCGTAGACCTCTATCGCATTTAGCCTTGGGGTTTTGATGGACCTCACGCCAAAAGTGCGATCTAGTTCACGATTGGTCAGCTCTTCTTTCACAGGAGAGAGCTGTCTCCATCAAGTGCAGCAATGGATGAGGGCTAAGAATTAGAGTCTTCTTGGGCTGGGGAGGATGAAGGACTCGATCTTCCATGATGTCCATGCCCCGAGCTCTCTTATGAGCTCCAGAGACACAACCTAAGTGATGGGGCTGGTTCACGATGGTAGTCTTGGGGAAAACCTTCAAGTACTAAGAGAGATGACCAAATTGAAGGTGCTTGCTCGATGAAGAAGGAGCATGCAAGAAAAGGGTTGACTCATGAGAAGGCATGAGCTGAGGGTGAGGGGACGCCCGAGATGGCGATGCGTGTGCGCTCCTTGAAGAAGTATCTTGGGGGACCTGAGGGTCCACCCAAGCACATGCAAGTGATCTTGGCCTAGGAGGACGAGAACTACGTGCAGGTGTCTATAAGAGAAAAGGTGTATGCCTTCCCCTTACAGGGTGCGCTTGTGTGTGCATAGTAGGAGGACGAGGAGGTCGTCTCCTGTGCACTCGGGTTGACGTAATAACGGTGTTGCCCCGAGCAATGAGATGCATATGAGTAGCGTGTGCAGGACCTAGCCTTAGGAGATTCGATCTTGTACACGAGCTCAAGGTAACCGAAGGCTTGCCCCAAGGTGTGGCTTGAGTTGGTGACCCACGAGATTTGTTGCGTGTGTGAGGGGTGGAGACTGTGGGGTTTCACCTCTAGGTGTTGAGCCTCTAGCGATAGAGTCCAATGGTGTAGGAATGTGGGGGGTAGCTCTATGGCGACCCCCAGAAGAAATGGTAACTTGCTTGCCTAGTGCGAAAAGGGACTGGGCGGCCTCTTCTGGCGTACCTCAGAAACACGATCGACAAGGGACTTGCCTACAGCAAGGTGCATGCTGCGTGAGGCAACATAAGTGCCGCCCACACAAGGCTTCTTGGTGGAGTTTCCACCACAGTGAAGTGATGGGGAGTGAGGGACCTTCAAGTCCCACCTCACACCGGTCTGGGTTAAGACCTGAGAGCTAGACAGGGGGTCATTTCTCAAGAGGATTATCGGGCACGAAGTAGAAGGAACTTGTTCCCTAAGGACACTTTTGAATACAAGGATAAGAAAATTCCCCATCCAGATAAAAGGTTTACAGAACCCAGCATCCATAAGTGAATGTGAAAAGTTATTGAAAGAAGAAACTAGCGAAACAAGAACGATCCGACTAAGGGGTAGTAAGTCCCCAGTGGAGTCACCAAGCAAGTTAGGTGCCACGATCTTGCCCTCTGGGATATGGATGATTGGGAGGCATGTGTCTCATGTTTCGAGGGAAGACTCGGGACATTTTTGAGATCGCTCACTCGGGAACCTCATTCAAGAACGGGGGCAGGCATTACCAACCGGTGAGAAAGGAATTTTAATGGTGGGTTCAGGACTTACACGGGCTGGCCCGCGTGGGTGCCCTCTTAAATCATGAAGAAAGCCCTCCAGTATGAAATTGGTTGGGAATCACCTCCCTTGGCTTGTATTCTTCCTATTTTCCATAATTACAAACATATATGGCAAAGGTTGTAACACGGGTGGGTCAGACCTCACTCTTTTCCTCTTTAATGAACGTACACAAGATGGCGCATTGAAAAAGAATAAGAGAAGAAAGACAGGAGAGAGAAGAGTTCTACTGAATGAGAAGATGAAGCTGAAGAGTATTTGGCCTGACGTGGTAGCAAAACAGGCTCGGTACTAAGATCGTCTCACAAGATCACTACTAGATTTCAATACTAATACCAAATAGCTAAGAACAATGTTCAGTCTGTCGTGGCAATAAAGCGGGCCAACCAATCCTGGCACAACAACATTACAGCTAGACGACAAGACTTCCATTAGAGGCTAACCTCAATCCCTCTTAGTCGAATAAAAGAATGGCAAAGTAGTGGTTATGGGGGAAAAAATGACGTAAGGGAAGAAGGGATTAGACAGAGGGAGGGAGAAAAGACAAGAGAATAAAAGAGAGAGGGAAGGAAGATGCTGTCAACGCTAGACATTACCAACTGTTTCAGAAGAGAAGAGAGGGAAAAGACAGTGGCGCTAGGTTTCACCGACTGTCAAAAGAAAAGAGAGGAAGAGAACTAATCGATGCTAGGCTTGCGCAGGTTGCAACGGGAGAGAAGCAAGGGAGACAGATCAAGGCGGCACTAAGCTTCACCGACTGCGACAAGAGAGGAGAGAGAAATCCAATCGACACTAGAGTTTGCCGACTGTTTGGGAAGAGAGGAGAGAGAAATCCATCCAGCGCTAGGGTTCACCGACTATTAGCAAAGGGAGGAGAAAGAAATCCAACCGACGCTGGGGGTTGCTGATTGTTAAGAAAGGGAGGATAGAGAAAACCCCACCCGGTGTTGGGGATGAAAAAAGAAGGAGAGAGGGAAAACCCCACCCGACACTAGGGATGAAAGAGAAGAGAGAGAGGAGAACCAACTGCAGCTAAGCTTGTGCCAGTTGTAATGAGGGAGAGAGAGATGAGAAAAGAGAAGGAGAGAGAAAGTTACCTGCCTAAAGGGTACTGACCCTTTTTTCTCTCTCCTCTCTCTCTCTCCAATACATACTCACAGGCTCAATAAAGAATGGAATTTTCTATTTAATGATCAAAGAATGAACTGAGAGTCTTTTTACAATGAGGCAATGCCTTTTTATATAGAATTGGGCTCAAACATGGTTGGACGCCCAAAAGGAACCCTAATTGAAGGTAATTACGATGTAATTGAATTTAAAGAAATTCTAAAAATGGGTGCAAAAAGACTGTTCTGCACCTGCTTAACAATGTGTGGAATTTCAGAACAGTCCATGCTAATGCGCGAGATCTTATGAGCCCATGTTACTGAAAGAATATTGTTTTCTTGTAGGGCTAGGAATGGTGATCGTTTTGATACCAACTTCGAGCCATGAATCATGCTTTTGAGCCATGATCACGAGACTTGAATCTTGGATGAATCTTGAAAACTTCAAATATATTTTGTGCTCGTTCTTTGATGTTTCTTCATGACCTCTTCATTAAATCACACTGAGCATGCCGTCACGATCGCGTTGCAACAAACATAACTCGATTTCCTGTCGGGATGAAGATTTTGTTGTTTTTAGGCGGAATCTTGAAATCTGGTGGCCGAAATTATAGCAACGTTGATTCCTTTGTGTGTAAAATCCAACCGTTCATCCTACGTGAGGTTCAGATCAGAGATAGCCTCGAACCTCATGCACATAATGCAATTAGTTTCGTGCCAATCCAGTATGCGAATGTCGCGATTCGGCTGCTCGAACAGGTCCCACTGTCGCTGAATTTTCTCCAACTTCCTTCACAGATCAGCCACTATCATTTCGTTTTTCTCCCTGCCCGGGCGTCATCACAGGGCATACTGCATATCGAATTACTCGTCTCGATGAGACAAACACGCTCACCAAATTTGGGAGCGATCCGACTTGGAATGAGTGAGTTATAGGCCTCAAAAAATGACTACCGGTGACTGTAAAAACAACCACCTTTAATGGTGTTTTGATGGAGTGTGGCCACACGGGAATAGTGTGTGGCTTACCCCTTTTTGGTATTTTACCCATAACGTTGTTTTGGAGTGCCCGATTAAGCCGAAACATAAC
This sequence comes from Amborella trichopoda, assembly GCF_000471905.2. The sequence continues at coordinate 4,631,260 of NW_006499973.1, read as the reverse complement.
CCATAGGGGTTTTTTACCTTGCCGGATCTAATGGTGGTGGTCCCACAACTGTTTGATGCACCAAAAGTATGGCTCTACTTACAGGGTCCATTTCAGGGTGCTAGAGATCGATTTTATTGAAATTGTTTCTTTGTGCTCACTACTGTAGACATGTTTGATCGCGATGAAACTTGGTAGGTGGTCTTTTGAAGTGTTAATGAAAGTCTTGACCAATTCTAGGACTATTTTGAGACTGTCGAGAATTTTCACTATTTTATAGGATTTATTGACCTGCTTCCTACCAGGGATCAAGGTGCTGAAAATACGTTCAAACACTCCTATTCGACCATTAACTGTAGTACATCCTAGTTGCATGGCGTTAAAAGGCCTAACACCACGGTCCAAACTATACGACCATTAACTGTAGCTGTGGTCTAGTTGCACGACCTTAAACTACATGGTCCTAGTTGCACGACTTTAAACTGCATAACCACAGTCCAAACTATTTGACTTTAAAGCATAGTACACATCCTGGCTGCATGATGTTAAAAGGCTCAACACCACGGTCCAAACTATACAACCATAAACTATAGTGGAGGTCTAGTTGCATGACCTTAAACTGCATAGTCCTAGTTGCATGACTTTAAACTGCATAACCATGGTCCAAACTATATGACCCTAAACCATAGTGCACATCCTAGCCGCATGACGATAAACTGCTTTGCACAGGTCTCAGAGGTATGATCATAAATGCGCCCCCACATATGCACACACATCTTTTATGTGCATCTTCATGCACGTCTTCCCTAACTGACCCATTCGTGCGTGTGCACCACCTTCACTACCACCCAGTAAGTCAATTCATTTCACCATCCTCCACCATTCCCCAGTGAGTCTCACCTGTGCTCACAAAACGGTGAACCATCCCTCAACCTATACTCGTCGTAAGCTAGTGGGTCACCATTTGTTACCCACCTTTCATACATCATCCATCTTTCATAGATAGCCTCATGACATCTCCCCAAAAGTGAGCTAAAACCACTACAATACTCACTCCATGGCCATCCATCTCCACCACGATCCAGCTGTATGACCTTAAACTGTAGTGCACGTCCTTACCGCATGACGTTAAAAGGCTTCGCACACATCCTGTAGGCATGACCTTAAACACTCCTTCACACATAAATAATAATAATAATGGGCTTGGTGTATACCTGGTCAAGGAAACACCATAACAAAAAATGACGGACGGGCAGGGTCACGAAACAATGAGTAAAAGAGTTCCGGATATAAAAACCCGAACGTGGTGAAAACTTGAAAGGGCATCGTGAGTAAAAATGGAAGAATAAGGGTGGACATCGCTGAAAGGTCATAGGTAAAAGAGCCTCAAATAAAAAGAAGTTGGTGAAAATCATCTCTATGACACCGCTTCTCAAGTTCAAGTGAAATTCGTAAAGGACGCTTGGGTCGATAAATAGGTTGATGCATCACTCGCCTCAACAGGCGGCCTCAGCCCACACTTAAAAAAAGAAATATCCTTAGCAACACCATACCAGGACCCAAAAAATATGAGCTTCAAATAAAAGATTCCGACAGTCTGAGTCCATTTGCAAAAAAGACTCGAAAGATAGAAGATTTGTCCAGATGACAAGACAAGTCTCATTAGGAAGAATACTATTCCCACAAGGTCACAAACACACTCTAAAATGCTAAAGACCACTACGAATGTAGGAAACTGACAAAGTCAGGGCGAACGTGCCAGAGACTTCAGTCAACCTCACCACAATTCCCTCTAGCTGACAGGCTCAGACTTTTGGGACCAGCTAATAAAAATGCCCTTGACTGGACCTGGCAGACAGGGCCCATAGAGGTATCCTGACCGTTAAAAGCAAACCTGGGGTAGTAGCAAACAACGCAAACCCAAGGCTCCTCAGCAAACCACCAAAGAAGTCATTCCAACAAAGTAAAAGACGCCTTAAGAAGGCTAAGTCAACCATGACTTTGGACCCGCTATGTACTGCTAAGATTCATCACAATCAGACATTTCTATGGTAGTGAACACAAATAAACAATTTTGAAAAAATTGGCCTCTAGCACCCTAAAATGGACCTCGTAACTAGAGTTATATTTTTTGTGCATCGAACGCTCTGGGACCACCGACATTGGATCTGGTACGGTCAAAAACCCCTATGGGTCAAGTTTCGGCTTAATCATGCACTCAAGAAAAATATTATGGGTAAAATATCAAAACAGGGTAGGCCGCACACTATTCTCGTGTGGCTACCCTGCATCAAAGCACCATTAAAGGTGGTTGTTTCCACAGTCACGGGCAGTGACTTTTAGGGCCTATACCTCACCCGTACTAAGTCGGATTGTGCTAAAATTTTGTGAGCATGTTCGTCTCATTGAGATAAACGTTTCGATAGGTGGAACGCCTCGTGATGATGCCCGAGAAGGGAGAAAAACTAGAAAAAAGTTGTTGATCCGTGAAGAAAGTTACAAAAACTTCAGCAGCAGTACACCTCACTACAGCTGTCAAATCATGGCGCTCGTGTACCCGATCGACATGAAACCAATCGCATTATGTGCGTAAGGTCTATGGCTATCTCTGGTCCGAACCTCGTATATGATGAATGGTTGGCATAGAAGCTGTTGTAACTCAAGACGACAAAATCTTCATCTGAACACAAACTTGAGCAGTGTTTGTTGCAATGTGATCGTGTCAGCATGCTCAATGTGAATCAACAAAGAATGGAAAAAAAACATCAAGGAACGAGCACACAATCGATCCAAAATTTTCAAGATTCTTCCAAAATTCAAGTCTCATGATCATGGCTCAAAAACATGATTCATGACTCGAAATTGGTATCAAATCTATCGCCATGCCGAACCCTACAAGAAAATAATAGTATTTTGATCAAATAGACATTAGAATAACCCCAGATCAGTCGTGGAAGATCACGCCAGTTCTCGAGCAGCAACATGGACTGTTATGGAATTCCATACATTGTTAAGTAGGGGCAAAACAGTCATTTCACACCCATTTTTGTAATTTGTTTTAATTCAATTAAATTGTAATTATCTTCAATTTTAGATTATTTTTTGGCATCCACCCGTGTTTGGTCCTAAATCTATATATACATGCAAAGCTTTACTGTGAAAAAACCTAGAGTTCAACTTTCATTCATTCAATAAAATTTCGCTTATTGCTTGAGTTTGTGGGTGCATCTTGGAGAAAGAGAGAGGAGAGAGAAGAAAAGGGTTGGTACCCTTCGATAACATAATTTTCTCTCTCCTCCTCTTTTCTTTCTTTCTCTATCCTCCTCTTTTCTCTCTCCTCTTTACTTTCTCCACCCTTCTTTCTCTCTCCTATTTTCTCTTCTCTATCTTTCTCTATCTTTCTTCTCTTCTCTTCTGTTTTATCACAACCGGCGCAAGCCTAGCACCGGTTGGGTTCCTCTCTATTTCTTCTCCTTTGTCACAGCTGCCGCAGGCCTTTCGTCGGCTGGGTTTCCCTCTCTTTCTTCTCGTCTGTCACAATCGGTGTAAGTCCAACGCCGGTCAGGTTTCTCTCTCTTTCTTTTCTTCTCTCTTATTCTATCGCAACCGGCACAAGCCTAACACCGACTGGGTTACTCTCTTTTTCTTCTCCTTTGTAACAGTCGGCGCAAGCCTATTGCCTGCTAGGTTTTCTCCCTCTTTCTTTTCTTCTTTCACAACCGGCAAAAGTCATCGCCGAATGAGCTATCCCTCTCCTCTTTCTTATGGCACAGCTGGTGCAAGCCCTTTGCCACCTGCATGGTTTCTCTCTCCTCTTTCTTTATTTCACAGCCAGGAGAAGCCATCGTCGTTTGAGTTTTCCATGTCCTCTCATTCCCATCTGTGTCCTCCTCCTCCTTTCCTTCCCTTCTCTCTCTTCTTCTTCTTTCCTGGTTTTCTATCCTATTATGTTTCTTCTTCTCTTATATCTTCTTCTCCTCTCATTCCTCATCTCTTTCTATTCTTTTCTTTCCCTCTCTGATATCTCTTCTTTCTTTTACTCTCTCCTTTGATCAAGAATGGTTGAGACTGGCCTTCAATGATAGCCCTATGGTTTTGCTGTAATGTTATTATGCCGGTTATAGATACTGTGCCCACTTTATTGTCACAGCAGATAAAGTCATTGTGTCTAGCTGGTCAGTATTGTTATAGTTGTCTAGGAGTAACTCTATTGAGCCAGTCTGAGCTACCTAGCCCATTTTACTACCACGACAGGTCAATTACCTGCTAGTCAGGTCATTGTGTCGGTCTCACCACTTGATCGAATTCTTCTTACCCCAATCTTCATTTTCTCATTCTTTTTATCCTTTGAATGTGCATGCCTATGTACATTCACTTGAAGGCAAGGTGTGGTCCCTTGACCCACCTATCTTGTCACATTTGCCATATGTGGGTGATTGCAGAAATAAGAGACTACAAGCCAAGGAAGGTGATCCCAAACCAATTTTATGACTGGGAGGCTTTCTTCGTGATCTAAGAGAACGCCATGTGAGCAAGCTCGAGTAATCCCCGAACCCACCGTAAATTCCTCTCTCATCAAAGTCCCAAGTCTCCCTGAAACCCGAGACTTGTGCCACCAATTAATCTTGGTTCGGAGGGCGAGATCAAGGCACCTAACCAATGAGTGGTGGACTAAGATACTTCAAGAGTTTTTGTTTCTGCATGAGCGACTGTAACCTCCTCCCTGACCTTAGACCGATTTGGTCAGTGTTGGTCAATGCTTCAGAGATCTGCACCATATGACATGCTTCGTGAGAGTGAAAGTTCTTTCTGCTCGAATCTCTCAGCAGCTGCTCGAAATCGGGCTCAAAGGCTGTTGGGATTTCTTGCGCTTAAGGTTCCTGTGTTGCTCGATAAGCTTCTTAGTAGTGAGATGGGACTTCTTGTTGGCTTTAAACACTAAGGCATCAGCAACTGTCAGGAACCTACCGGCTTGGCCCATCATCTGTTTTAGCTGTTTTTGAAGTCGCCTGCTAATGTTGCAATTTTTTTGTTCTTTGTCTAGAGCCTCAAAGTCTGGGCATTTAAGAGTCAGACCTGCAAAAGATGTGTTAGAAGAAGAAGAAGAAGAATTAGGGGTAAAAGGGTCAGGGATAAAAGAAGAAGAAGGGAGAGAGCTTTTAGGGTCATCACTCAAGTTGGACCGAACCACGTAGCTTTTAACGTCGTCACTGGACTTAGATGTGCGCAGGGGATCTTTTAGGTTTTTACCCTGCTTGAACTATGTAGTGCATCGCTCATTGACAACCCACATACATGGTAACTCACCACGATCCAGCTATATGACCATAAATTATAGTGTACGTCTTGGCCGCATGATGCTAAACTACTTTGCACAATGGTCCAATTGAACTGTAGTCCTGGCCACATGACGTTAAACTGCTTCGTACAACTATCTAGTTGTATAACCATAAACTATAGTGCACGTCTTTCCTGCATGACGATAAACTGCTTCGCACAATGGTCCAGCTATACAACCCTAAACTATAGTGCACGTTCTGGCCGCATGATGTTAAACTGCTTTGCCTAGGTCCCGAGGACATGACCTTAAATACGCCTCCACACACGTGTGTCCCTCCAATACACGTACGCCCTTTGCAAATTGTTCCACGCATGCCTCCCCTAGCCAGTCTGTCCGCACACGCATATCATTCGTTAAGTATCTCGATCTCGCCTCCCCACTATCTAGGTATTCGGGTGACATGTGTCTCGGGTTTGAATGGCCCAGGACCTGAGATTGCTATCTCGGGAACCTTGTTTAAGAACAAGGGCAAGTATCCAACTAGTGAGAGAGGAATTTGGGTCGTGAGGCGGAACTTACCTCACGTAGGTCTGTGACACACTCGGGCTAGCTCACGTGAGCACCCTCTTAAATCACGTTGGAAAGTCCCCCTAGCCTATGGCTGTCTTGGAATCGCCTCCCTTGACCAGTTTCTCCTTTCCTGTAAACACACACACACGTAAGACATCCCTACAAGTGAGTATGGGGACCCTGACTTGTCGAAGATAAAATAAAATAAAATGGAGCGAAATGAAAAGTAAAGTGTAATGAGATGAAATGAAAATGAAAGAGATAAATTGAAAATGAAAAGAAAAATTGGGAAATGGGATTAAAAAGAAATAAAATACAATAAGTAAATGAGTAAAATAAAGTAAGATGAAATGAAGGAAAATAAAATAAAATGGATAAAAAGAAAATAAAATAAATGAGATAAAATAAAATAAGGAAAATCAATGAAGTAAATAAAATCGAAGCAAATGGGGTAAGGAAAATAAAAGAAATAAAATAATGAGATAAAGTAAAAAGAGGTAGTGAAATAATAATAAAATAAATATTAATAAAAATAGGAAATCGGCTAAAGAAGAGTGGAGGCTTTAATAAAACAAAACCTATGAATTAGTTAGTTAAGAGAGAGAGAGAATAATTTAATCAAATAAGACAAACGATTAGTTAAGGAAGAGAGTGAGTTGTTGAGTTTTGCATGAATAGAAGCGAGAGAGGTGGCTTACATGTTATTGTTTTTTTTGAAGTTTTAAGTAAGGAGAGAGAGATTTCGACTAAAATGGGGTAATGGGTGAAAACGACAAACAAATGAGAGAATGGAAAAGAGCACAAGGAAAAGGGGGATGTTCATTTTGTGGGTTTTTTGTAGAGTGAGAAAGCGTAAAAGGGAAGGGAAGAAAGAGCACAAGACGATGGGGGCGAAAGCAGCACTAGAAAATAGGGAGGGAGCGGAGGTGAAAGGGAGTGTCGCAGAGAGATAGAGATGGTTGCGGGTTGAGAGAAGAAGCAAGTGGTGGCGGAAGAAAGGGCTGAGATTGGGGATCGTTCAGCTCTGGAGGTGAAGGCTTGATGAAGCGAAGAGAGATGACGCTGTAATGGTGGTACACAGCAGTGGGGTGTGGAAGTCATAGGGAGTTCGAGAGTGGTGGCTGGCCAGGGAGGAAAAAGAGAGAGAGGCGGGTAATAGAGGCTGCTGCTTGGTTGTGGAGAGTTGAAGAGAAAGGGTAGCAGTAGCAGAGGCTGAATGGTAATGGTAGGGATGACTGAGAGAAGGGAAAGGGGCTGAAAAGGAGGTGGAAGACAGGGGTAGAGCAGCAAATGGTCGATCTCATAGGAGGAAGGAAGAGAGATGGACGAGAATGGTGGGAAGAAGGGAATAATGGTTGTAGGCAATGGAGGTGAAGGAGAGAAGAGAATGTTAGGCTGCTAGAGGCAGCCACGAGGGGTGGGGACGGGGAGGATAGAAGCGCACGGCAATGGGTTGGCGGTCGTGCACGAGATGGCGATTGGTAGAGGTTGGCGCACGGCGATAGGTGGAGAGAGGCACACGGCAATGGTGTGTAGGTTGGCGTGCAAGATGGCGATGGGCAGAGGTTGGTGCGCGAGACGGCGATAGGGTGAGAAGCATTCGGGGTATGGCGGTCTCACAAGAACATGGGATGTGGGAGAGAGAGAAATAGACCACGAGGGAGGGAACAGAAGAGCCGAGGTCAGGGAAGACGAGAAAAGAAGGGGAGACGGGCGAACCTGAGGGACCATCGGAAACAAAAATAAAAGGAGGAAGTGGTCCTGAAGGTCCATATGGAGGGAGTGGTCATACAGGGGTAAAATGAAAAGGGAAGAGAGGGTTGGTGGTCATGTGGGACCACAACAAGGAAGGAGAGAAAAAGAGATGAAGAAAGAGTGAAGCCGAGACCACCGCGATAGGCTTCCGCTTATGTGGAAGAGGAGAGAGAAAGAGAAGGAAAGAGAACGAGAGGAGAGAGAAACACTAAGCCCAAGGGTATTGACCCAAAAATTTCTCTCTCTTTCCTCTCTCTCCCAAGACATGACTCAACAATAGGCAAGATAAAAATTTCAAAGCAAAATGAAGGGCCTATGTACAATGGTAATACATGGTATAGATAGAAGTGTGCTCAAGTATGGGTGGATTGATAAAAATTAAACCTAATTACTAGAAATTAAGATTTAATTGAATTAAAAGAAATTAGAAAATAGAGTACAAAATGACAGATTTATCTTTTCTTAACAAATTATGGAATTGCAAAACAATCTCTGTACTACCGAAGAACTTGCATGATCTTTTTTGGATGATCTGAGGTTGTTCTGATGCCCGTTTGATTGAAAGATGATTGTTTTCTTATAAGGCTTAGCATGACGATTGATTTGATAAAATTTGAGCCATGGATCGTGTTTTTAGGGTACGATCATGTGACTTGAAATTTGAATGAATCTTGCAACTTCGGATCGATAGTGCACTTGTTCATTGATGTTTTTCGGTGATTTCTTCGTTGAATTATATTGAGCATACTGTTACGATTGAAGGGCAACTAACACAACTCGATTCCATGCCCGAACAAAAATTTTGCAACTTTGAAATTTTGGCCGGAATCTGGAATTCCGGTGAAAAAATTTGCAGTCGCTACGTCAGCTTTGTGTGCACAATCCTACCTTTCATCACGTATGGGGTTTGGGTCAGTGATAGCCCGAGACCTTACACATACGATGAAATTGGTCTCACCACGATCTGGCCTGCGAGCGGCGTGATCTGGCCACTCAAGCAAGCTACGATGCTGATGAATTTCTTGCACTTTCTTCACGGATCAACAACTTCTCTCTAGCTTTTCTTTGCGCTCGGGTGTCGTCAAGGCGTACCACATATTGAATTGCTCGTCTTGACTAGACCAACATGCTCACCAAATATGAGTGCAATTCGACTTGAGACGGGTGACATATGAGCGTCGAAAGTCACTGGTCGTGACTGTCCCTTTCATCGCATGGAGTTGCAAGGTGGCCGCACGGGAATAGCGTGCGATTCCTCCTGTTTCACTTTTTTGCCTAGAACGTCTTCCTGGAGTGTCTGTTTGGGCTGAAATTTGACCCCTGCAGGTTTTTTACTGTGCCGAATCCAATGGTGGTGGTCCCACAGTTATTTGAGACATTGAAATTGTAACTCTAGTTATAGAGGTCGTTTCAGTGTGCAAGAGGCCGATTCTGCTAGAATTGTTCCTCAGTTTGCACTACCTTAAACATGTCAGACTATGACGAAACTTGCCAGGAGACTTTTGAGAGACCTTATGAAGATCTTGGCCGATTCCAAGGCTATTCTGAGACTATCAAAATTTTCACTGTTTGCTAGGCTTTATTGAACGGGGACCCCATGTTCATGAAAAATACCTTTTAACTGCATGCCCCGCCGAATGTTGTGCTTTGAAAGATTTGAGAAATGCAATCATTCAGGAAGTTTCAAGGGATCTTGTCAAAGTCCTCACCCTCAAGGGACTGCTGTAAACCTTTGGTCAGTATTATTCGCTGCTACACCAGGTTTGCTTTTGATGCTCAGGGTATCTCTGCAGGTCCCGTCTAGCGGGGTCTAGTCGGGAGCTTCTGGCCCATTCCGAAAGTCTTGTCCCATGTAGGCTAGGGGGCTTTGGCGAGGCATACCCTGAAGCATGTGGTAGGTTAGACCCTGGCTTTGTCAGTTTCTTGCCTTCCTAATGGTCCTTGGCATTTCTGGAGGGATCTTTTGGTCATCGTCCTCACGCTCAAGGATTCTTGTTGTTGCTGTTGAACTAAGGAGATGTTATGCGGCTCTCTTTCCCTAACGAGCCATGTTGTTGGGATATCTTATGCGGCTTCCACTCCCTGATGAGCCATGTCGTTGGGAGATCTTATGCGGCTCTCATTCCGTGATGAGCCATGCGGTTGAAGTGCGAGGCATCTTATGCGGCTCTCACCCCTTAATGAGCCATCTTGAACTGTGGGAGATCTTATGTGGCTCTCACTCCCTGGCGAGCCATCTGGTATTACAATTGGATGCTGGCTTTTGAGGATTTTGGGCAGACCTCATTAGCCAGGATTCTGTCTGTTTGGAAATTGAATGTCAGCTGAGGTTGTGGTCCTTGTCGGTCCAAGCACCCTTTTGCGGGTTTTTACTTGAACAGGAGAAGTGGCACTGTGAAGACGGTTTTCACCAACTTCTGTTATTCCTAAGCCCTTTTACTCATGACCTTGCGATCATGTCCACCCTTTTCATCCATTTTTGCTCACGGTGCCTTTCTGAGGTCTTCACTGTGCTTAGGTTTTTGTTTTTCCATGGAACTATCTTACTCATGGTTTCATGACCATGCCCGTCCGTCAGTTTTACTCATAGTGTTCCCATGTCCAAGTCTACACCATGCCCATTTTTTTATATGAAGGTATATTTAGGGTCGTGCCTTCGAGACCTGTGTGAAGCCTTTTAACGTCATACAGTCAGGATACACACTATAGTTTAGGGTCATACAACTGGACCGTAGTGGTGATGAATGGTAGTTTGTGGAGGCCATAGAGTGAGCTTAGTGATGACTTTGACTCACTTGGGAAGATGGCATGAAGTTTCCTCGTGAAGAGTTGATGATGGATGGATGGTGGGTGAACAATGGTGACCCACTAGCTGACGGCGAGTATGACTCGCGAAACGGTTTACCGTTTGGTGAGCATGGGTAAGACTCACTGAGGGAAAAGATGGTAATGATGGTGAAGGTGGTACGCGCACACGAATGTGCCGGCTAAGGAAGACATGCATGAAGATGCACGTAAAGGGCGTGTGCGTGTAAGTAGGCTCACCGGGGAGGAAATGGAGGTGGTATGCGCACATGAACAGGTCGGTGAGGGAAGACGTGCGTGAAAATGTACATAAACGATGTGTGTGCGTATGTGGGGGAGTCTTTAAGGTCATGCCTCCTGGACCTGGGCAAAGCAGCTTAACGTCATGCGGCCAGGACGTGCACTATAGTATAGGGTCATACAGCTAGATAATGGTTATGCAGTTTAAAGTCATGCGACTAGGACCATGCAGTTTAAGGTTGTACAATAAGACCTCTGCTACCGTTTAAGGTCATATAGTTTGGACCATGGCTATGCAGTTTAAGGTCATGCAACATGAACCAAGGCTGTGCAGTTTAAGGTCATGTAGTACAGACCATGATGTGGGTCACCATGTAGATGAAGCTTCATGGGGGATAGGTCTGTGGATAGCAATCGGACTCCTTGGGGATAGAATAGGTAAGGCTATACACAGGCAGAGAGCTTTAGGTAAAGGTGGTGACCCTAGGAGGAGGGGCAAGTGAAAGTGAGCTTCGCTGGGGACTAAGAGGGAAAGTGTGACTCTTTAGGGTGAAGGACGAGGCTTCATGTAGCTCCACTAGGGATGACAGGCAGGAGCCTAGGTGTAATCCCATTGGGGATAGTGGTCGAACATGCCTTGCGGTAACGGGGTCTAGCATAAGGGCACACATGACAAGAAGTGGGGTCATGAGTAGTTAAAGGTGCATGATGGTGTGACTTAACTTGAAAAATGGAGGCCAGGAGAGTCTTGAGGTAATGGTGATGCGTGGAATGGGTACAATAGGTGGTGAAAGTGCCCTATCAAGTGTAACAGTATACAGTTGAGGCTGCGGTACACCTCTTTGAGATATTGCTTTGTAGAGGTGGGCGCATGCCTTGCATGCTTTGCTTTGAAGCCTCACAGCCGAGGCTTTGGTACGCCTCTAAGAGACGAGCGCATGCTTTGATGGTTACATGCTTTACTTCGAACCCTCACAGTCGGAACTGTGGTACACCTCTTTGTGATATGTAACTTTGTAGAGGCGGGCGCATGCTTTGAAGATTGCATGCTCTGCTTCAGATCCTCACAGTCGAAACTGTGGTAAACCTCTTTGTGATATGGCTTTGTAGAGGTGGATGCAGGCTTTGATGATTAAATGTTTTTACTTCGAAGCCTCACGGTCAAAAGTGTGGTACGCCTTTTTGAGATATGGCTTTGTAGAAACGGGCGCATGCTTTGAAATGTATGCTTTTGCTTCGAAGCCTCACTGTCGAAATTGTGGTACGCCTCTTTGAGATATGGCTTTGTAGAGGCGAGCGCATGCTTTGAAATGCATGCTTTGCTTCGAAGCCTCACAGTCGAAACTGTGTTATGCCTTTTTGAGACATGGCTTTGTAGAGGTGGGCGCATGCTTTGAAATGCATGCTTTGCTTCGAAGCCTCACAGTCACGACCGCGGTACACCTTGATTTGGGAGGACACATCGAAGGGGTGGTGTCTTTTCACTGGGGGCTTGTGAAGAAGGATGAAGTAGAGGATGTGTAGAAGGGTGTCATGTGGTAACCCCATGGAGACATGTAGGATTATATGTCGTGCAGTTTAACGTCTTGCTACAAGGATGTTTGACATTTTTACTCGTGATGACTAGTAGGGGAGGATCAACACACCCATCATTTGAGAGTGAGTGCCCCAAAGGGTTTCACCACACTCCCTTTATTTTGAAAATCTTGCCCATAGTGCCCTTGTGGGTTTTCACTATGCCCGTCTTTTTCGTTTTTAACATATTTTGCCCATGGTGGCCTTTGGGAGTGCACACCACGTCCGTAATTTTTTTTTTTTTTTTTTATTGAAAGCATGTTTAAGGTCATGCCATTGTGACCATCAATTGGGCGTGTTTTAAGGTTATCTACCGAGACCTGATGGTATGTTTAAGGTCTTGCCTCCAAGACTGTATGTTGTGCAGTTTAACGTCGTGCCACTAGGATGTGTGCTATAGTTTCAGGTTGTATATCTTGGACCTTTCAGTTTAAGGTCGTGCAACTAAACCTTTGCTACAGGCTAAGGTCATATAGTTTGGACCATGCAGTTTAGGGTCGTGCATCTAGATTGTGGCTACAGTTTAGGGTCCTATAGTTTGAACCATGCAGTTTAGGGTCGTGCATCTTGATCGGCACTACAGTTTAGGGTCATATAGTTTGGACCATGTAGTTTAGGGTCATGCATCTAGACGATGGTGTTTGAGCAAACCTTCAATTTGAATTGCCTTGTCGACCATCTTGGCGAATGTACTGGGTGATGATGAAGTGATATAACGAGCCAATTCTAGGTGCATCCCGTCTATGCAGCTCACCTATCAGTGTGGCCAGATTGATGGCCAGATTTCACCACCTTTCGATGTCGATCACTGGCTCTTGTGGCTTTTGTTTCACCTCAAAGAGTGCAAAGAATTGCACTTTCTTTTCTATGTCCCAGAAGCGCTTAAGGAACTCCTCCTCAATTCTTGCCCATGATGAGATTGACCCTGATAGTAACCGAGAGTACCAGTTGAATGCAGCTCCTGTAAGGGTTTCCACAAATTGTCGATGCAGTAGGTGCTCATTGTTCGCTGTATCGCCATAGGCTGCAATGAAATGGGCTATCTATTAACACGATGAGTCAGTACCATCAAATTTGGGGAAGTCGAGTCTTTGATAGCCCGGTGGAAATGAAGTATGGCCAACATACGCTGGGTAAGGCTTTTGATAAAGATTTAGCTCTTCCATCACTGGGATATTGTACTTTTTCAATGCTTCATCTACCATGCCCTTCACTAATTCTTCGTCCCCAACCTGAGTCGTTGGGGAAGAGACCGGTAATGAGGGACGTGAGGGTGGGAGTGCCTTTTCTTCTAATGGTGATGTTTCGAGGACCAGATGGGGTGCTTGAGGGACAATAAAGAAGGTTTGGTGCCCCGACGGGGTATGCTCAGGCTTACGTGACGCCAATACCTCCTGGCACAAAGTTTCCATTATTTCATCTTTTGACCTCATCTCAACTTGTAATCGCCTTATCATGGCCTTGACTTGCGCAATCTCGTCTCCATAGGATTTTTGTACTTCGTCGATCACTATAGCTTCAACAACTGCCATACTTGAGGAATCTTCTTCTATTTTCTTGTTACTAGCCTCGGAGCTTACAATCTTGGATTCGGCTGCTATTGCTTCAAAAACATCATTGTCGAAGATCATTGAGCCTTCCCTCAGGCCTACTTCATTTTCAAAGGCATGGGTGTCCTCATCATCTAATGAGAATGTGAAACTCTCAAAAGACAATGAGGTCACACCATCATCATCGAGGAAGCATTTTCAAGATATCGGAAGAACATGCGATCGTCCTCATAAGGAGCCATGACACATTTAAGATATTGAGCCAATATATGGTCAACCTCATAAAGAATCATGGCGTCTTCAGGAGCTGGAGGCACTATTTCATTGGGGTGGTCAGCGAAGGGAATGTTGACCATCTCATCCTCTATTAGGGAATGAATTTCCTCGAATGAGAGTGACGAGCTCTTGTCAGAGGCAAGACTCATTGGGTGGATGATGACAAGGGATGTGGCCCCATCAGAATTGGGCTTTTCGTCCCAATGGGAATGTGAAACCCTCATAGGATAAGGTTGTACTGTTATTGCCAGGAGCGCCCAAGCAGCACGCATGACATGCAACTGGCTTTGCATGGAATCACTATGCCTTCGGGGTACAGAGGAGTTATTTCATTGGTGCTGTCAGCAAAGGGGAAGGGGCTTTCATCATTGGAAGAGAAGTCTTCGATCACTTTCTTTACTTTGCCCCTGAGCTGGGCCTTCAATGTCTTGGTCTCTTGGCCCATTTCTGAGTGTGACGGTGATTTTCCTTCTTCATGGCTTGGTAGTACTGCAGTCGGGCGAAGGTGAGTTGTTCTTCCAACTCATTCTCGTGATTGCCGTTGGAACTGGATGTAGTGCTAGATCCATGCATGTGCATACGGTGTAAGGTGTGCTATTGGCTGGTGCGGTGATTAGCGCGTGTGCGCCCTTAGAAGAAGGACTTCGGGTGACCTAGGGGTCGACCCGGGCTCGAGTAGCGTCTCCGGCCTTAAGAAGCCCGGTACCGTGAGCATGTGTGTGTGTTGGAACGGCTGTGTGACCGTCCCTCAGAGAGTGAATAGGCATGTGCTGGGAGGGGGTAATAGGAGGTTCCCGCTCGTGTGCTCAAGCAGACGCAGCAACAAGGCTGCCCCGAGTGATGCAGTGCATAGGCAAAGGCTGTGAAGAGCCCGTATGAAGAAGAGCCAAACCCTGAGGGTGTCCCGAGGTAACCTGAAGGTTGCCCTGAGGATATGCAGGGTCAAGTCCAAGAAGACCCGAAGCCTAACAGTATCCCGAGGTAACCTGAGGATTGCCCCGATTAGTGCAGTATGCATGTGAAAGGGGTACAAGGCTAAGTCGAAGGAGACCCGAGCCCTGACCATGCATTAAGGTAACCTGAGGGTTGCCCCGAGTGGTGGACTGTGCATGCAAAGGAGGTGCAAGGCCAAGTCCAAGGAAACTGAAACCCTGACTGTGTCCCGAGGTAACTTGAAGTTTGCCCCGAGGTGTAGCTAGAATGGATGGTCCACTAGCTTTGGTGGATGTGTGCGAGGTGGTTGCTTCAGAGCTTCTTCCTTCTGGTGTCGAGCCTCTTGTCACAGGGCCCGATGTGATAAATAATGGTGGGTAGCCTCGTCGCAACTCTTAGGAGCAACGACAGATGAACTGTCAGTCGCGGGAGAGGGAGGGGTGGCCTTTGGGCTGCCCCGAGCAGTGGGATCGGTACGTGAGTAGCCGGTAACAGGGTGTGCGCTATGTGTGGTGGCATATGTGCCACAAATGCAAGGTGCGTTGATAGAAGGTCCACCATTGCAAGGAGGTAGGCAGTGAGGGAATTTTAGGTCCATCCTCACCTCTATCCAAGTGATGACCTGGGAGCGTGATATAGGGTTGATGCTCAGGAGAAAGGTCGGGAACAAGGCTCCCGAAACTTATTCCCGATGAAGACTCACGAGTGCGGGGATTACGAACCCCCAACTCGGATGAAGGGGCTAAGTAACCCCAAAGACAGATGTGTGTATATTGGACAGGAATAAAAATAAAGAAAAGTCAAACAAGAATGATCCAACGATGGGGTAGCATATCCCCAGTGGAGTCGCCAAGCTGGTTAGTGCCTCGATCTCGTCTCCCCTGATTTACGTGATCGGGTGACACGTGTCTTGGGTTCGGAAGACCTGGGACCTGAGATCGCTCTCTCGGGAGCCTTGTTTAAGAACAAGGGCAGGTATCTTACAAGTGAGAGAGGAATTTGGGTCGTGAGGTGGGACTTACCTCACGTCGGTCCGTGATACACATGGGCTGGCTCGCTTGGGTATCCTCTTATATCTCGTTGGAAAGTTTCCCTAGCCTATGGCCGGTTTGGAATTGCCTCCCTTGATCTGTTTCTCCTTTTCTGCAAACACACACACACGTAAGACGTCCCAACAAGTGGGTTTGGGGACCTTGACTTGTCAAAGATAAAATACAATAAAATGGAGTGAAATGAAAAGTAAAGTGGAATGAGATGAAATGAAAATGAAAGAGATGAATTGAATAATGAAAAGAAAATTTAGAAAATGGAACTAAAATGAAATAAAATAAAATAAGTAAAGGAGTAAAATAAAGTAAGATGAAATGAACAAAAATAAAATAAAATGGATAAAAAGAAAAGAAAATAAATGAGATAAAATAAAATAAAATAAGGAAAATCAATGAAGTAAATAAAATAAAATAAAATGGGGTAAAAACAATAAAAGAAATAAAATAATGAGATAAAGTAAAAAGAGCTACTGAAATAGTAATAAAATAAATAATAATAAAAATACGAAATTGGCTAAGGGAGAGTGGAGCCTTTAATAAAACAAAACCTATGAGTTAGTTAAGAGATAGACGGAGAGAATATTTTAATCAAACAAGACAAACGATTGGTTAAGGGAGAGAGTGAGTTGTTGTGATGTGGGTTTACATGAATAGAAGACAAAACCTATGAATTTGTTAGTTAAGAGAGAGAGAGAGAAAATGTTTTAATCAAATACGACAAACGATTCGGTTAAGGAAGAGAGTGAGTTGTTGAGTTGTGGGTTCACATGAATAGAAGCAGAGTGCTGGCTTATGAGAGATTTTAAGTTTAAGTAAGGACAGAAAGAGATTTTGACTAAAATGGGGTAATGGGTGAAATCAGAACAATTAGAGAATGGAAAAGGGAACAAGGAAAAGGGAAACGTTCATTGTGGGTTTTTTTAGAGTGAGAAAGCGTCAAATGGCAGGGAAGAAAGAGCACAAGAGGATGGGGGCGAAAGCAGCACGAGAAAATAGGGAGTGAGCGGAGATGAAACGGAGTGTCGCGAAAGAGCACAAGAGGATGGGGGCGAAAGCAGCACGAGAAAATAGGGAGGGAGCGGAGATGAAAGGGAGTGTCGCAGATAGATGGAGATGGTTGCGGGGTGAGGGAAGAAGCAAGTGGTGGCGAAAGAAAGGGCTGAGATTGGGGATGGCTTAGCTGTGGAGGCAAAGGCTTGATGAAGCGAAGAGAGATGAGGCTGTAATGGTGGTACACTGCAGTCGGGTGTGGGAGTCACAGGGAGTTCGAGAGTGGTGGCTGGCCAGGGAGATGGCGGAGAGAGAGGCGGGTAACAGAGGCTGCTGCTTGGTTGTGGAGCGTTGAAGAGAAAGGGCAGCAGTAGCAGATGGAGAATGGTAATGGTAGGGATGACTGAGAGAAGGGCAAGGGGCTGAGAAAGAGGTGGAAGACAGCAGCAATTGGTCGGGTCAGGAAGAAGGGAAGAGAGATGGACGAGAATGGTGGGAAGAAGAAGAGAGATGGACAAGAATGGTGGGAAGAAGGGAAGCTTGGTTGTAGACGATGGAGGTGAAGGAGAGAAGAGAATGTTAGGATGCCAGTAACAGCGACGACGAGTGGGGATGGGGAGGATAGAGGCGCACGGCAATGGGTTGGCAGTGGGTATGGGGAGGATAGAGGCGCACGGCAATGCTTTGGGCCGTCGTGAACAAGACGGCGATAGGTAAAGGTTGGCGCACGATGATGGGTGGAGAGAGGCACACGGCGATGGTGTGGAGGCTGGCATGCGCGATGGCGATAGGCAGAGGTTGGCGCGTGAGACGGCAATTGGTAGGGTTTCACCCGCGAGATGGCGATAGGACCATCAGAAAAAGAAAGAGGTGGTACCCAGGGTCCACTTGGAGGGAGTGGTCATACAGGGGTAAAATGAAAAGGGGAGAGAGGGTTGGTGGTCATGTGGGACCACAAGAAGAAAGGAAAGAAAAAAAGATGAAAAAAGAGTGAAGCACAAACGGCGATAGGCTTCTACATTTGTGGAAAAGGAGAGAGAAAAAGAGAGAAAGAGAGTGAAAGAGAAGAAAGAGAAAGAGAGGAGTGAGCAATTGTGGAAAAGGAGAGAGAAAGAGAGTGAAAGAGAAGAAAGAGAAAGAGAGGAGTGAGCACTTGAGAAATACTGAACCCAAAGGAATCGACCCAAAAATTTCGCTCTCCTTCCTCTCTCTCAATAGGCAAGATAAAACTTTCATTAAACAAAATGAAGGCCATGTGTACAATGGTAGTACGTGGTATATATAGAAGTGTGCCTAAACATGAGTGGATTGATCAAAATTGAACCTGCTGGAAATTAAGATTCAATTGAATTAAAAGAAATTAGAAAATAAGGTATAAAATGATAGATTTACCCCTTCTTAATAAATTTTGGAATTTCAAAACAGTCCTTATGCTGTCTTAAAAGTTACATGATCTTTTATGGATGATCCGGGGTTGTTTTGAAGCCCATTTGATCGAAAGATGATTGTTTTCTTGTGGGGCCCGACATGGCGATCGATTTGATACCAACTTTGAGCCATGGATCATGGTTTTAGGGTACGATAATGTGACTTGAAATTTGAATGAATCTTGAAACTTCAGATCGATAGTATGCTCGTTCCGTGATGTTTTTAGGTGATTTCTTCGTTGAATTACACTAAGCATACCGTTACGATCGCGGGGTAACAAACATAGCTCGTTTCCATGCCCGAACGAAGATTTTGCAACGTTGAAATTTTGGTCGAAATCTAGAATTCCAACGACAGAATTTGCGGTCACTTCGTCGGCTTTGTGTGTAGAATCCGACCGTTCATCACGTACAAGATTCGAGTCAGTGATATCTCGAGAACTTACACACACGATGGAATTGGTCTCGCGACGATCGGGATCACGAGTGGCATGATCTAGCCACTCGAGCGAGGCATGATGTTGCTGAATTTTCTGCACTTTCTTCACGGATCAGCAGCTTATGTTTAGCTTTTCTTCGTGCTCGGGTGTCGTCATGGGGCGTGCCACATATCGAATCGCTCGTCTTGACTAGACAAATATGCTCACCAAATTTGGGAGCATCTGACTTTGGACGGGTGAGATATGAGTGTCAACAATCACTGGTCGTTGCTGTCCCTTCCATGGCGTGGAGTTGCAGGGTGCCTGCATGGGAATAGCATGCGGCCCCTCCTGTTTTAATTTTTTTCCTATAACGTCTTCTTGGAGTGTCCGTTCGGTCTAAACTTTTCCCCCTAGATGTTTTTGACCGTACCGGATCCAATGGTGGTGGTCCCAAAACGATTGGAGACACAAAAAATGTAGCCCTAGTTATAGGGGTCGTTTTAGGGTGCTTGAGGCCGATTCTACTGGAATTGTTCCTCAGTCTGCACTACCTTAGACATGTTAGACTACGTCGAAACCTAACATGAGACTTTTAAGAGACCTTGATATGATCTTAACTGATTTCAGTGTTATTCTGAGACTGTCGGAATTTCTATTGTTTGCTAGGCTTTATTAAGCAGGGGCCTCATGTTGATGAATAATACCTTTCAACAATCATCTCCATTTCCTCTCTAGCGATTTGATCTCCATAATCCTTCAAGAACTCGTAACATTCCCCAATGAGTCATACCCAAGCTCACGAAATCATGATGAGCCATTCCACCATCCATACTTACCGTCAGCTAGTGGGTCACCGTTATTGACCTTCCATCTAAACACAATCCATCATTCGTAGACTGTCTCGTGCCATCACCCCAAAGTGGGTCAAACCACCGCCATACTCACTCCATGGCCTCCACAGACCATCATCTATCACCATCATGATCCAGCTGTATGACCTTAAACTATAGTGCACATCTCCGACACATTACGTTAAACTGCTTTGCCTAGGTCCCGGAGGCATGACCTTAAACTCGTCCCCACAAAAAAAAAAGGCACAGTGTAAGCCCGAAAGGAGAAGGCCTTGAGTAAAAATGACGAACGGGTATGGTCACGAAACCATGAGTAAGAGTGTTCCATAAAATAAATATCAGGAACGGTAAAAACCCACAAAGGGCACCGTGATCAAAAATGGAAAAAGGCAGTCGTGGTCGTCAGGTCATGGGCAAAAGAGCCTAATAAAAATGAGGTTGGTAAAAATTGTCTCTACGGCACCGCTTCCCCTTGTACAAGTGAAAACCCGCCAAGGCACTCGGACCAATAAACAGGTTGATGCAGTGGTCGCCTCTATAAGCGGCTTCAGCTAGCATTTCAAGAAAATTCCTCAGTAGCAAAATACCCTGTTATTGAGACCCAAAACAAAATCATTCATAGGCAAGAAACTGTTAATCCAGGGCAAGCAAACCTGGTGAGGCTGCAAACAACGCCACTCATACGCCCAATAGGGTTCAAACTTTAAAATAATCTGCCAGACGTCCAACGGGGTGTTGACATTAAAAGCATCCCTCAAGATCCATCACAAGGTAACAAACTGTCAAATCAGGTAAATAACTGCCCATAGTAACTAGGGTAACACCCTTTCAAGGTCGCCTCGCAAAAATCCCTCCCTAACTGGACCAAACAATCAGGACAACCAATAAAAGTACCCAACTGGGCTGGTAGGATGGGACCCACAGAGGTACCCTGCTTGTCAAAGCAGACCTAATGTAGCAGCAAACAATGCCCTCAATATGTCCAACAAGGGTGACGACTTTAAACATATCCCCCAAAAGCCACGTCTAGGTCCACAACAAGGTCCATAGCCGTTAGAGCACCTTGGTCACCCCTTCGGAAAGCAGCTTTGCACGAGTGTCCCTTTGGCGTTCGTGTGATCCGGTGATTAGGAAGAAAACTAAAGTCGAAGGAAAAAGTTTGTGTCCAAATGCTGCACTTCTCACTTCTCGCTTCTCTTGAAGCACAACATTCGGTGCGGCAAGCTATTTGAGGTCATTTTTCATCACATGTGTCCCCCGCATGAATAAGGAGAGAGCAGTTTGTAATCTAAGTCCGTAGGTACCAAAATGCTTGTGGACTACAGAAGCCGTAGATCAATAAGCCTTGATCAAAACATAACATTTCCCACAGTATCAAAATGGCTTATGAAGGTGCAAGAACTTGGCTAAGGATCTCCTAAGAACACTTGCAAAGTTTCGTTGCAATCGGACGAGTTTAAGGTAATGTAGACGATAAAAACGTTTTTGAAATTCTGCCTCTATCATGCTGAAAAAGGACTTTGAAATACAACACCATTATCGGAGCATCAAATGGTCTTCAGACCATCGTCGTTAGATTCAGAACATTCGAAAACCCTTGGGTACTAATTTTCGATACAATCAAACGCTTTCGGAGCAAGTTATGGTCATATTACCCGAAATGGATAGGTCGTACACTATTACGGTGCACCCTAGGTGAACCAGTTTGTATTCATGGAAACTATGCATCACAAGTTCAGGGGTAAGCTTTCCATGGCCATATCTTCTTCATCTCGAGTCGGATGGAGCCCAAATTTTGAGAGCATGTTTGTCTCGACGATCCGGTCAATTTGATATGCAGCACACATAATAACACGACTTGAGCCGACAAAAATCAAAGAGGGAAGTTCACTAAAAAACTTCCAAAAGTAGTAGGAAATTTTCAACAACACGTCCCCTTTATCCAATGGTCATATCACGACGCTTGCACGTCGGATCGACCTCAAACCAGACCCATTATGAGCATGAGGTCAGAGGCTTCATCTGAGCCGAACCTCGCACATGATGGATGGTCAGATTCGACGCATGATGAGTCTGAAGTTGCTGCAATTCTGGCCACCAAAATCCAAACTCCGACCAAAGTTTCCAATTTGGAAAACCGTCGTCCGGGCACCAAATGGAGCTGTCCTTCTTGCAAAATTATTGTGGCAACATGTTCGACGGGCTATAATGAAGAAATCAACCAAAAAAATTTAGAAATGGGCTGAATCCTAAATCTAAGATCGCACATTTTCCCATGTTTTTGCTTCTTCATGATCATTACCCGAGAGTCCGATCCATGACACGAAAAGGGTATCAAACGATCATCATCCCGAGCCGATCAAGAAAAGAATAATCCTTTGGTCGGATGAAGATCAGACAGAACCCTAACAGATCCCGAAAGATCGGGAAGATTGCATGGCCATTACAGGGACTGATTCGAAATTTCACGAATTGTTGGTGCAGGGGCAAAATTGCCCCTATTTTCTTCATTTTCTTTAATTCATTTGACTGTTAATTTTCATCAATTAGGTTAGAAATTGATCTTGCACCTATGTTTGGGCCCCACTTCTATATAAGGACGTACTTTCTACATGTAAAGGACCCTTTTGTTTTTGTCAATTAAAGATTCCCTTTTGCTTTAGTTTTAGGTCACGGCTTAGAGAGAGAGAGGACAGAGAAAATTTGGATGGGTACACCTAAGTCTCAAAGGAACTTTCTCTATCCTCTCTCTTCTTTCTCTCTCTTTTTTCTCTCTCTTCTTTCTTTCCCTCTTCTGTCATGCACGACAGTGAATACTGTCGAGAATGACTTTCTTTCTCTTCTTTTTCTCTCTTCTATCACTTTCTTCTTTTTTTATCTCCTCTTTCCCTCTTCTGTCGTGCATGGCAGTGAATACTGCTGAGCACGACTTTCTCTCTCGTCTTTCCTTTTTCGCTTCCTTCTTTCCTCTTTCTCTCTACTTCTTTCCTTTCTATTTCTTCTTCTTTCCTTTCTCTCTTTTCTTCTTTCCTTTCTCTTTCTTCTTTCCTTTATCTCTTTTCTTCTTTCCTTTCTTTGTCTTCTCTTTTTTTTGTCTCGCACAGTAGTGAACATTGCCGAGCGCGACCTTCTCTCTCTTCTCTTTTCTCTGTCCACACAGCAGTGAACACTATCGAGCATGACCTTCTCTGTTCTCTTTTCTCTATCTCGCACGACAATGAACACTGACGTGTACGACCTTGTCTCTCTTCTCTTTTCTCTATCTCACACGGTAGTGAATATAGTTGAACATGATCTTCTCTCTCTTCTCTCTTCTTTCTGTCTCACATGGCATTGAACACTGTCGAGCGCGACTCTCTCTTTTCTCTTCTCACTGTCTGACAAGGCAGTGGATTCTGCTGAGCACGACTCTCTTTCTTCTCTCCCCCTTTCTATCCTACGCGATGCAACACACTACCTAGCGGGGTGCTTCTTTCTTTATCTGCCTAGCAGCCCCATCAGACTAGCTATTATGCCAGACCAGCTGTCGTGCCAGTCTTGTCGTCAAGCAACCTAGTCGTCGTATTGGTCTAGTTACCGTTCCCATCTACCTGCCACGTCAAACCAGTCGTTGTGCCAATCTTGCCACTGTGCCAGTCTAGCTCTCCGGTTAAACATCTTTCACCTTCTCTCATCTCTTTTCTTCTTTCCCTCTCTAAAGAAAACACTTTTCTTAAGGATCTGGGTGAAAAACAAACCAGACTTCATTCATTTTTTCTCTCTTCTCAAAAATACTTTTTGTTTCTGAAGAGTTGGGTGAAAAACAAACCAGCCTTCGTCTCTCTTTTCTCTTTCATTTCCAAAATACACATTACCTTCGAAGTACTGGGTGGAAAGCAGACCATCCTCTAATTCGTTTCTTTATTTCTTTGAAGTATTGGGTGAAAAGTAGACCAGCCTTCAATTTCTTCGTTCTTTATTTCTTTGGAGTACTGGGTGAAAAGTAAACCAACCTTCAATTTCTTCTTTTCTTTATTTCTTTGAAGTACTGGGTGAAAAGCATACCAACCTTCAATTTCTTCTTTCTTTATTTCTTTGAAGTACTGGGTAAAATGCAGACCAGCCTTCATTTTCTTCTTTCTTATTTCTTTGTAGTACAGGGTGAAAAGCAGACCAACCTTCAAATCATTCTTTCTTTCTTCTTTCCTCTTTGACTCTCTATCTCATCCTTTTATTTACTCCTTTATTGTTACATATGTACTAAGAGTCCCTTGTCAAGGAGACGCCGTAAGGCTGTCAAATTGACACAGACTCCATCATTCTATTTTCCATTTTTTTTTAATATACACGCATGTGTGCACTCACCCTATGATAAGGTGGGGTCCTCAGACCCACTTGTCTGTATTCTAATGTGTGTGTGTGTTTGCAGGTAGGAAAAAATAAGCCAAGGGAGGCGATTTCGAATTAGCCACAGGCTAGGGGGCATTCTAGATGATCTAAGAGGGCGCCAATGCGAGTTAGCCTAAGCGTGTCACAGACCCACTTGAGGTAAGTCTCGCCTCATAACTAAATTCCTCTCTCATAGGTTGGTATTCCTTTTCGCGTCCTCTTTACGTGGTTCACGAGAGAGCGGTCTCAAGTCCCCGGTCTATCTCAAACCCGGAGCCATGCCACCAGGTCAACCTGAGCTGAGGGTAAGCTCGAGGCATCAAACCACCTTATCGGACGTGTGCAAGGGGATCTTTAAGGTCTTCACCCTGCTTGGATCGTTTAGGGGTGCTTTTAATGTCGCCACCTTGTCAGACGTGTGTAGGGGATCTCTAAGGTCTTCACCCTGCTTGTACTGTTGAGGGCTACTTTTAATGTCATCACCCATGTCGAACGTATCGGGAACTTGAGTAGAGGAATGCTTAGGAATGCCCTCTAGACCGGGCTGCAGTTCTTGGTCGTCGAAAGCGACTGACTCAGGAAAGAAATCTTGTAATGTTGGCAATGGAAGAATGGGCTCTAGGTACTCCATAAAGGGTAAGAGGCGAAGGCACCTTAGTGTAGGACTGAGGCTGTTGTTGACTTGCCTGAAGTGTCCCTTGAGTATTTGTGGGGATCAACCCATTGAAGAAATCCAGGGTTTGGGGACAGGCCTTCTTGGGATCAGATACGGTGAGAGCGACGTTGATCATCTCTCTCCACTGATTGCCCTGAGAATTGGGCCAAGCATTACTAGAGTTTTGACCTTTTCCCAGCTTGATGATGGCACTTGGGGCTTGCCATGATGCTTAAAGAGGCTCTCTATGCGGACTGCTTTAGAGATCAGATCCGATATAGAAGTAGGGTTTGAAGCCTCGACATGCAGGGAGATCTCCGACCGCATGTTGCGTCACATGTTTGAACAACATAATTCTCAAGCATAGGGGTGGTCTGTTGCACAATTAGATCTCTCCATCTTGCAATGAATTGATCAACTGGCTCATCCAGACCCTGGATCATTGTGAGAAGCTCAATGGCTTGGACTTCTCTTTCAAATTTGTAGAAGCGCTTATAAAACAAGTGCTCCATCTCTTCCCAGGTTTGCACTGAGTTCGAGGGAAGTCGGGCATACCACTTGGACGCCGGCTGTCACGACCTCTCCCCTCTTGCCCCAAACCATACATACCGGAGGTCGACAGAGTGCAGGACCGCGACATGAGGTGGCGAGCGCCACTCAAGTGGGAGTGGCTCAACGCATATAAAGGTGGAATCTAGAGAAAACCATGAAGAAAATTAAAATCCAATAAAAAACACAAATATAAATCCAAAAACACAACCATTTCCATTAACATCCGTTATCCAAAAATTCTTTTACAATTAGTTCAAGGCACAACTGTCCCACAAGATACAGAGTTACATAAAACACTTCAGTGACAGCCCCCAAACACCTATTATGAAAAGCTTCTGTAGAATCCTTTCTCCAATCTCCAAGATTCACACGTTTGGCATGTAAGCCAGCTTGCTATTCTTTAGATTAGAGACTATCACTCTGCAATCATGGGAAATAAATGGAATGCGCTAACAGCCCAGTAAGCAGATCTACACCATTGCATTTCAACTTTATAAACAGTGATAGCAGTTAACAGTACTCCCTAATTACATAGATATAAAGAAAATATTTCCCCCTTATGACTTTCAGTGCTTTAACAGTGTAAGAATAAACCCAATTCAATTATCAGGAATATACAATGCATAAATCATGAATCATTCCATCTTAAGTAGAACTGTAAGGCTGACATATCACATTTTCACACAGTAAAAGTTAGAGATGCCTACTCCTGAAATAGAAGTTTCATCGATCAGGTCAAGTCAATCCTGTAACTTTGAAGCTCTACCGTTGTTCAGGAGAGAGGACAATGACAAGTGGGTGTCCCACTTTGTATTGTCCTTACACACGCACTTGTCCCCAGCATGCTTTGAGGTTTCCATAGGCAGTGGCCTTGCAAGACGCGACCCTCTCATATGCCCTTCTGGTGAGAGAGCGTTACACTACCATTGGGTGACCCAATGCGTAATACTTATTACAATTGGGGGGGGAGACCCACCGAATTACTCAATTTCACTTCCCGACCGCAGTCCTATCATTGAGGTCGATGTGCAGTCAACATTTGCTGGCATAATAGTATCCAACTACCAATGGGTGACCCATTACGTAGTGGTCAGTGTCACAGTATATCACAATTTATCTGTATCACAGTGTTTTCTCAGTATAACAGTGTCACTACCAATGTCCCATTGCGTAGTGGTTAGTATCACATCAGCATCCCAGTATCGCATTATCACATTTCCAATATCACAGTATCAGTGTCACATTATGACGATATCAATATCTCAATATAAGAGTAGTAGTATCATAGTATGGCAGTAGTAGTATCACAGTAACAATATCATAGTATGGTAGTAGCGGTATTACAGTATGACAGTAGCAGTATCACAATATGACAGTAGCAGTATCAAAGTATGTCAGTAGCAATATCGCAATATGACAGTAGCAAGATCATAATATGGAAATAGAAGTATCATAATATAACAGTAGCAATATCCCAGTATGGCAGTAGCAGTATCACATTATGACAGTAGCAGTATCTCATTTTTAGTATCACTATTCATATTTCCCGTCATTTCAAACAGTATCACAATTCACATTAGTAGAAGTAACTGTTGATCTATTAGGAATTTAGAGACAGTTTCAAAACAAATTTTATACTAGACACACATATCTTTCAAATGGGGGTAGTTTGAAAGTATTTGGACCCCGTTTGGCCCTTCACAAGTTCAAAGCAATGGTAGTTCACTATCTGTACCCTACTGTGCATCTGAGATAGTAACATGGCTCACTTAGCATCGATATAACTTTCAATCCATAGGATATTTGAAAATAGTTCCAAAACCAAAATTATGGCTAAAACACATATCTTTCCAACAAGGGTAGTTTGAAAGCGATTGGACTCTATTTGGTCATTCAAAGTCCATGATAACCAAAGTGATGGTTCTGACACAGTGACATGCCTTCACTAATAATTGCATAACTTTCAATCTAGTAGGAATTTAGAAATAATTTCTAGACGTGATTTTAAGCCTACTCAGAGAAAATAGACTTCATTTATTTAGTCAAAACCAATAGCAACTGCAGTGATAATTAAAATACTCAGAAAAAAGTCAATAGTGACATGCTTATATATATTGGAATAAAAGTTCACATTTATAACGAATTTCAACAATGGGAAAAATAAACATTTTAATAGACTCACATATATTTCTAATGGCAGTGATTTGAGGTCATTTGGACCTCATTTGACTGTTCAAAAGCCTATTACAAAAATTTGTATGTACCTGGAATTTCATAGTAACAGTTAACATGCTTCAAGATAAGGGTCCATAACTTTCAATTCTCAGTGAATAACATCATAATAACTGTTCCTTCTCAATATACACCCATTTATATACATTTTTTTTCTGCAGAATTTTATAAGCCATAGATTCTTTCTCAACACTAAAATTCATCATACAACAAAGACACCATTTTAGTGAAACAAGGCATAGAAATTGCTAAAATACATTCACTCTTATCACTCATCTCATACTTGTAAATACTTAATTTCATGCCTTCTTATAACATTGATGCAATGGTGGTTTATCCACTTACCTAATGAGAAGGTTTGCCTCCAAAATCCTCTGTCACAGCATCCTTCAAGCTCCTTTTAAGGCTCCAAAAGTGCAGTCACAGTGAGCTCACAATGGCTCTAACTGCTGGCTCTTAGAGAGAGAGGGGGAAATGAAAATGGCATGAGAGTGAGCGTGAGATGGAAATGAAAATGGACAAGTGGCAAGAACCACTCATGCACAAGGACAAGTGGAATATGTGGCAGCCTGCATTTGGTAGGTGAAAAATTTTGTTCATGCACGACAATGTCGTACACGGCATTGGCATGCACGACAGTGATACACAGGGCATTGTTCTTCTTTATCTCTTCACAGATGGTGCTGCCCTTGTCTCTTCTCAAATGGCGTTGCCCCGCTCTCTTCTCAAATGGTGTTACCCCTCTCTCTTCATAGCTAGCGCTGCCTCATCTCTCTTCTCAAACGACGTTGCCCTTCTCTCTTCACAGCCGGTACTGCCTCTCTCTCTCTTCTCAAACAGTGTTGCCCTTCTCTCCATAAGCAGTGTTGCCTCCCTCTTTTCTCAAATGATGTTGCCCGTCTCTCTTCAAAGACTTATACCGTCATGTTCCTTCCCAAGGTTGGGAAGTCTTGGTCCTTACACCATCCCCCTTAAAAACATTTTGTCCTCGAAATCGTAATTTAGTTAATGAACCAGATGGGGGTATTTATTTCGGATTTTATCTTCTCGTTCCCATGTTGATTCTTCTTGTGAATGATACTTCCATAGAACCCGGTGGTTAGGTTCCTTGATCGCGCCCTCGGGATCCTTTGAGGATAGGGCGGCGCACGTCTCGGGTTTCGAGGGAAGACCTGGGACGTTTTTGAGATCTCTCTCTCGGGAACCCCATTCGAAACTGGGGGCAGGTATTATCAACCGATGAGAGAAGAATTTAAAGATGGGTTCGAGACTTATTCTGGCTGACTCGCATGGGCGCCCTCTTAGATCACGAAGAAAACCCCCCAGTGATAAAACTGGTTCTGAATCGCCTCCCTTGGAAGAGTTCTTCTTGTTTTCTATTTTTCTGCAATCACAAACATACGGAAAAGGTTACAGGACAGGTGGGTCAGACCTCACCCTTTTCCTCTTTGATAAACGTATACAAGCATGCACATTCAAAACGAAGAAAGAAAGATGGGGGGAGCGAAGAATTCAACTAAGCGAGAGGATCAGATCGGCGATTAGGCTAGTGGATAATCGGCCTGACATGGTAGCGAAACGGGCTCGATAACTAAGAATAGCTCACGGATCACTACTAGATGTCATTACCAATATCGACTAGCTAAGCACGATGGTCGGTCTGTGGAAATAAATCGGGCCAAGCAATCTAGGTACAACAACAATACGGGTAGACGATAGGACTACCATGAGAGGCTAACCTCAATCCCTCTTAGTCGAACAATGGAGTGGCAGAATTAAGGTATGAGGAAAGAATAAGAAGAGAAGAAGAGATAGAAGGAAGGAGGAAGAAGAAGAGAAGAGAAGAGTATGAAAGACGAGAGGATAAAGGAGAGACGGAAGGAAAGCACAGTCAGGCCTAAGCATTGTCGACTGTGTTTAGAAGGAAGAGAGATAAAATGCAATCAACGCTATGCTTCATCGACGGTGTTGCATAGAGGTGAAGAGAGAGAAGACACAGTCGACGTTAAGCTTCATCGATTGTGATAGAAGAGGAGAGAGAAATCTAGTCAATGTTAGGCTTCGATGATTGATAAAAGAGGAGAGAGAAATCCAGTCAGCATTGGGCCTTCACCTACTGACAGAAGAGAGAGAAAACAAACCAGTGAAAGGCCTTCACTGATTGATAAGAGAGGGAGAAAAGAAGAGAGAGAAAACCAATCGATGTTAAGCCTTCGCTGACTGACAGAGGAGGGAGAAAACCAGTCGGTGTTAGGTCTCACCAACTGATAGAAAAAGAGAGAGACGAAGAGAGAGAAAACTAGTCAGTGCTAAGTCTCATCGACTGATAGAAAAAGAGAGATAAAGAGAGAGAGAAAACCAGTGGTGCTAAGTCTCACCGACTAACAGAAGAAGAGAGAGATGAAGAGAGAGAAAATTAATCGATGTGAGGTCTCATCGACTGATAAAAGAGGATAGAGAAAACCAACTAGCACTAAGCCTTGTCTGTTGCATTAGGAGGAGAGAGAAAATCAACCGGCACTAGGTCTTGCCAGTTACATTAAAAGAGAACGAATGGAGATAGAGATGAGAAGAGAAGATGCGAGAGAAAGAGATAGAGATGAGAAGAAGAGAGAGAAAGAGATAGAGATGAAAAGAAGAGAGAGAAAAAGAGATAAAGATGAGATAAGAAATGAGAGAGAAAGAGATAGAGATGAGAAGAAGAGAGAGAAAGAGAGAGATGAGAAGAGAAGAGAAGATGAGAGAGGAAGAGATAGATAAGAAGAGAAGATGAGAGAGAAAGATATAAAGATGAGAAGAAGACAGAGAAAGAGATAGAGATGAGAAGAGAGAGAAAGAGGTAAATATGAAAAAGAGGGGAGGAGAGAGAAAGTTACCTTTCGTAAATGTATCAGTCCTCTTCTTCTTTATCCTCTCTCCCTTTCCAAGACGTACTCACAAACTCAAGCAGGAATGGAAATTTTATTGAATCAATCCAAAATGAACTGAAAAGATCTTTACAATTTAGCTTTGCATGTTTATGTAGAGTTGGGCTAAAACATGGGTGTACACCCAAAAACTAGCTAGAATTGAAGATAATTACAATTTAATTTAATTTCAAGAAATTTTAAAACTTGCTGCAAAAGGAGTGTTTTGCCCCTGCCTAACAATATGTGAAATTCCAGAGCAATCCCTGTTGCTGCCCGAGAGCTTGTGTCATCTTCCATGGCTAACCTGAGGTAGTCATAATGTTCGTTTGATCGAAGGATTATTGTTTTCTTGTAGGGCTCGACATGGCGATCATTTTGATATCAACTTCAAGCCATGAATCATGAGCCATGATCATGAAACTTGAATCTTAGATGAATTTTGAAAACTTCAGATCGACTGTGTGCTAAGTCCTTGATATTTCTTCATGATTTCTTCATTGAATCACATTGAGCATATCGTCATGATCATGTCGCAATGATGAACGTAGCTTGATTTCTTGTCCGGATGAAGATTTTGTCATCTTCAGTTTTTGGCCAGAATCTTGGATTCCAACAGCCGGAATTTACAGCAGCTTTGTCACCTTCGTGTGTGAAAGCCAACTGTTAATTGTACATGAGGTTCGGATCAAAGATAATCTCGAACCTCATGCACATAATGCAATTGGTTTTGTGTCGATCGGGTATGCTAGCGTCGTGATTTGGCTGCTCGAACAAGGCATGCTGCTGCTGAATTTTTTGCAACTTCATTCATGGATCAGCGACTTTCATTTAGTTTTTCTCTCTGCTCGGGCTTCGTTCCGGGGCGTAACGTATATTGAATTGTTCGTCTTAATGAGATGAACCCGCTCACCAATTTGGGAGCACTCCAACTTGGAACGAGTTAGACATACGCCCTGAAAGTTACTACACATGACTAATAAAACAACCACCTTTAATGGTGTTTTAGTGCAGGGTGGCCACATAGGAATAGTGTGCGTCCTACCCCTTTTTAGTCTTTTACTCATAAATTTGTCATGGAGTGCCCGATTAAGTCGAAACTTGATCCATAGGGGTTTTCGACAATGCTAGATCAAATGGAGGTGGTCCCACAACTGTTCAATGCACAAAAAGTATAGATCTAATTACGGGATCCATTTTAAGGTCCTAGAGACTGATTTCGCTGACATTGTTTCTTTGTGTTCACTGCCTTAGGCATGTCTGATCACGATGAAACTCAGCAGGTGGTCTTTTGAAGTACTGATGAAGATCTTGAAAAATTCTGGGGCCATTATGAGATTTTTGGGGATTTCCACTTTTTTGTAGACTTTATTGACCTGCTTCCTACCAAGGACCAAGGTGTTGAAAACTATGTTCAAATAACTTGCCCTGCCAAATGTTGTGCTTCAAGAGAAGCGAGAAGGAAAATCATTCAAAAAATTTCCTTTCGGCTTTTATTGTTTTTCTTCTTAGTCACAGGAGCACGTGAACACCGAGGAGATTCATGTAATGGTGTAACTAGGCTGCTTAGACGTAGGGATACATTCTTCGCGGGTCCGTCCGTGGATACTTTAGGGGGAGAAGAGACATTTTTTAGGGATCTTATCGAAGTCCTCACCCTTGTGCAGACTGTTGGTGATTTTAAAGCTGAGAATTTTGCATGGACCTCGTCAGTCAGAATCAAGCCCGCTTGGCAATTAAGTGCCATGTAGAAGGGCAATGTTCCCATTTGGTCTAGGTTCATTGGTTTTCTTTAGTAGGCTCGGTTTGTTGCTACACCAAGTTTTCTTTTGATATTCAGAGTACAACTATGGGTCTCGTCTACCGAGTCCAGCCGGGGGTAGGTTCTATTAGTCAATCCCGAAGGTTTAGTCATGCCGGCTAGACGGGCTGACGTCTCTGGCGGGGTCTCCCCTTGCTTTGTCAGTTTCCTACCTTTGTAGTGTTTGTTTCTAGAGTGTGTTTGTGACCTCGTGGGAATAATTTTCTTCCTCATGAGACTTGTCTTACTGTCTTTGCGAGTCTTCTGTCTTTCGAGTCGTTTTGCAACTAGACTTAAGCTGTCAGAATCATTTTCTTGAAGCTCATATTTTTGGAGCTGTGGCTTTGTGACACCAGGGATTTTCTTATTTTGAGTGAGGGCTGAAGTTTCCTGTTAAGACGAGTACGACATCAACCTGTTTATTGGTTCAAACTTCCTTTATAGATTTTCACTTGAACTTGGGAAGCGGCGCTATAGAGACGGTTTTCACCAACTTCTTTTTATTTTGGGGCTCTTTTACTCATAACCCTTCAGCTTTGTCCACCCTTTTCATCCATTTTTACTCACGATGTCCTTTCGTAATTTCACCGCGCCCTTGGTTTTTGTTCATGGAACTCTTTTACTCATGGTTTCGTGACAATACCTGTCCGTCATTTTTACTCATAGCGTTCCCTTGTTAAGGTATACACCATGCCCATTATTTTTCATTTTTTTTTTTTTGTGAAGGCGTGTTTAAGGTCATGCCTTTGGACCTATGCAAAACAATTTAACATCATGCAGCCTAGACATGCACTATGGTTTACGGTCATACAGCTGGATCGTAATGGTGATGAATGGAAGTTTGTGGAGGCCATAGAATGAGTGTGGTAGTGGTTTGACTCACTTGGGGAAATGGCATTAGGCTACCTATGAGAGATGGATGATGTATGAAATGTGAGTGGACGATGGTGACCCACTAACTTACAATGAATATAGATGGCGGGATGGTTCACCATTTTGTGAGCACAGGTGAGACTCACTGGGGAATGAGGAATGGTGATGAAAGGATTGAACTCACTAGGGAGGTAATGAAGGTGGCGCGCATGCACTAATAAGTAGGTTAGGGAAGGCATGTGTGAAAATGCATGTAAAGGCGTGTGCACGTATGTGGGGGCGAGTTTATGGTCATGCCTCCTGGACTTGTGCAAAGCAGTTTATCGTCATGCAGTCAGGACGTGCACTATGGTTTAAGGTCATATAGCTGGACCGTGGTTACACAATTTAAATTCATACAACTAGGACCGTGCAGTTTAAGGTCGTGCAACTAGACCTCCGCTGCAGTTTAAGGTCATATAGTTCAGACCATTGTTGTGCAGTTTAAGGTCATGCAGCACGAACCGGGGTTGTGTATCCATGTAAATGAACCTCTATGGGGAATAGATTTGTGGATGACAATCCGACTCCCTGGGTTAAAATGGTTAAGACCATTCACAAATTGAGGGGCTCAGATGGAAATGGTAACCTGATGAAGGATGGCCAATAGAAGCGGACCTCATGAAGGCTTAGTTGGGGGGTAAGCATACTCTCTAGGGTGAAAGATGGCTTGGTGTGAAACAGACCTACCAAAAATTGATGAGGTAAGAATGACCCTAACTTCACGGGGGACAATGAGCTGAGTATGGGTGTGACTCCTATGGGGATGTGGGATAATTCCTAACTCCATTAGGGATGATAGGTCACAGTTTGGGTGCAACATCACTAGGGATGACAGATCACAGCTTGGGTGCAACATCACTGGGGACGAGTGGTAGGACACACAAGACTTCCACATGGAGGAGGTGACAATAGGCTACTAAAAATACGGCTGGCGCCAAGTGTAGCACTAGTGATTTCTTGCAAGAATTCAACCAGTGCTGAGTTCTCAAACACAATCAGTGTTGGGTTGTTTGGACTTAGCTGACGCTGTGAACAGTCTGTGATATCATTTGAAGACAATCAGCTCTAAGTTAACCAGTGCTAGGGTTGTTTTGAAAACACACTCGACGTTAAGTTAACCGGCGCTAGGGTTGTTTTGAAAACACAACCGACACTAGGGTTGTTTTGAAATTCACCTGGCGCTACATCAACTAGCGCTAGGGATGGATCGATGAGAGTTACCTCAGGCCTCTAGTGAAAGATCAACCCCGCTCATCGTCACTTGGCTTCCCTTGGACACGATTGAAATTCCCAATTTGTGAGCGGCATTTGAGGGTAGTGTAGTCTATATAAGGGAGTAAGATCCCGTTTTCCCTTAGTTTTCACCAAGGGTAAAAATGACATGAGCAAAGGTTTTCTTTAATCGTAAGGAGAGGGTGCTCGGTTGGAGTTCCGGCGAGTAGTGGGACTTCAGCAAAAGTTTTGCAGGGAAGGTTTTTGGCCAACAGTGGGGTTCCAGCAAAGGTTTTGTAGGGAAGACCTTCGGCTTGCAAACATTTCCAAGAATTTGGCGAAGTTTCAGGGAAAGAAGCGGAAAGGAATGTTCTCCGAGGAGTTTTCAAGGAAACAAAAGAGATTCTGACTACAACAATTTTTGGTAGAAGAGGCGGGAAGTGAAACTGAGAGCATTTCCATGCGTCTTACGAGTTTTCTTGGGATTGTTAAGAAGTTTCCCGGCATTGTGGTAACTTTTCGACATTGCTAGTGGTTTTTGCAGAGGTTCTGGAGGAATTTGAGGGAAGTTTGCAGAAGTTTTCGGTGAAGTTCTGCTGCTGTCCAGGTGAAAAATTGCAGACATGGGAGTTTTTCAATAGGTTTCCAGCAGGTTTCCCGCCGTTGTTGTAGAAGTCTCGGTGGGAGACAAACGGTCATGGGAGGTGGACCATCGCGGAAGGCATACGGTTGCAGGAGGTGAACCGTCATCATGACGGTTGTCAGTTGCTCGTGTGTGTAAGGAGACACCAAAGGACGTGGAGACAGTTGTTAGTTGGCACAGCTAAGTTCAAGGTGTCACGACTAAGATTTGTGGCAAGTGCGAGAGATTCGATCACAGTCGGCACTAGCCTTGGACAAGCTCAACCGGCACTGGATATTGGTAAACTCAACCGGTGCTGAATGCTAAAAGACTCAACCAGCACTAGACATCTGGCATGGAACTGGCGTTGGGTGTTGGCAATTTAACCGGCGCTGAGTGTTGAAAGACTCAACCTGCACTAGACATCTGGCACGGAATTGGCGCTGGGTGTTGGCAATTCAACCGACGTTAAGTGTTTGAAAGACTCAACCGACGCTAGCTGTTGACACGCACCCGGCGCTAGGCATTTGAAAGACTTAACTGGCGCTAAGTGTTGGTAAACTCAGGCAATGCTGATCTAGTGTCTTAGAAACATTTGGGAGTAAACCACCAAACCCTTTATAATGGCTGGTTCTTCTAACCAAATTCCCAATGTGAAGAGGCTTCCAAGGGAGGGAGAGATTTGCAGCTATGATTTTACAAGCAAAGTTTTATCAAGGGGTGAGCTCATTTGGCTGACCTAGCCAGTGTGTGAACCAGAGTGGTCCTTTAATGTCACTTTCAATACTGACCCCGTTTGTTTTGTAGTGTGTGAGGATAATGATGGCAATGTCAGTACTGAAGAAGGGATGAAATTTTTTCATTGTATGCATCAGAACGTAGCTTCCAGGGAGAATTTTCCCACCTTAGGGAAGCGAATGGTACAGGCAAGGGGATTACTAAGGTGGTCAGCAAAAGGCCTCTGGATTCAAGGGGAGCACCAACACCTGAAGGGATACACGTCCTGGACTGCCAAGGTATTGGCGTCATACAGAAGCAATCTTGAATGTGCTTGTCTATTGGGAGCGGTCCAGTGCTTGGATAGCTATTATGACCATTGCTCCAATACAACAATACCTGGCTTCTTGAGCATGGGGAAGCAAGGATCTCTTTGCTATATCTTCATTTCATTGGAGGCCTCCCAATGATTGGAGCTATGTATGACGAGTTTGTGCTCCCAAACTCAGTCATCTTCGGTGGTGTTAACTTGGGGGATGAAGAGCCGCCTGCCATCCTTCAAAAGATCTTTGAGGTCTACCAGTCGATTGCCGGCTGGTCCAACAATGGCAAGGTTACTTTACGGAGTGGGTAAAATTATTTTGTGGGAATTATCCTGAAGTTGGTCGTGATACTCCAAAATGGAAAGGGAATGCAATTGCGAAGGAAATGCCTCCCATATATCAACTCGAGACCAGCGATGACCGTGTCTTCTTGGCCTCGTATTTGGCCTTATTCCGGTGCAAATTTGTGCTTCCTGGCTGGGGGGATGACATTCGTGCAGGCGTACTGTATGGGGCCTTTGACATGGCCAGAGAGCGTGAGTATGCCCTTGCTCAGCCGGCATTGTGCACCATATATCATGGCTTGGGGGCCATCTCCCATTGAAAGGCCTACAGGGAAAAAGAAGGAGGGAATGTCGA
The DNA here is from genome assembly GCF_000471905.2 of Amborella trichopoda. The sequence continues at coordinate 4,594,615 of NW_006499973.1, read as the reverse complement.
TGTTGGAGGAGAGACGTTTCTTAGGGATTTTAAAACTTCATTTCCCTGTGCATTACGTGTAAGGATGGCTGGGGGCATATTTCCCTGACACTTACATCAAGCATCAGTGCTCGAGATGTGACGACCCAAACATTTCCCGGCTAGTTAGAAGGCATGGCAGGATGGGGAAGCTGAAGTTGTGTGCAGCGCCGAGTAGAATTGCAGAAGAGGCCAGCGCCGGTTGAAAGAGCCAGCGCCCGGTGGAATTGGAGAAGAGGTTAGCACCGGTTGGAAGAGCCAGTGTCCGGTGGAATTGCAGAAGAGGCTAGCCCCGGTAGGAAGAGCCATCGCCGAGTGGAATTGGAGAAGAGGCTACTGTCGGTTGGAAGAGCCAGCGTCGGGTGGATTTGTGTGCAACGCCTACTGTGTTTCTGACATGCATGAGTTGTGTACACCACTTGTTATATGCATACTATTTGGGTGCCACATGTCTTGATTTTACAGTTTTTTGGTGAGACTTGGCCAGCCACCTCAACCCAAGAGTGCTTAATCCTCCTTCCTCACTCGTGCCACTCATTCCTACATCATTTCTTTCTCTCTAAGACACAAGGTGGGAAGAAGTGATTGTTGGTGGGCAGCCACTATTGGGTGGGTGAGAGCTATGAGAGAGGAGTGAAGAAGACACCATTGTTGTTTAGGTAAGTGGATCCATCAACATTGCATGATAGTCGTAAGGATGCATGAAATTTATGCATGTAAAATGAGAATGAAAGTGTATGTGATGTAAGAATGAAAGCATGATTCTTAGATTATGTAAGAAATGCATGTTATGCATGGTTATGTGTGTATTCACATTGTGAGAGAATGGTTGTTATCATGTGCCTCACCATGAAATGAAGATTATGAAATGTATGCTTGAGACATGTTGTATGCCACTGTGAAAGTCCAGAAGTTTGCATGTGTTTGTAGGAGGCTTTTGAATAGCCAATTGGGGTTCGATTGACCTCAGACCACCCCCATTGGAAGGACATAAGAGTCAAGTAAAATATTTGTTTTTATCCATTTTTGAAATTATTTAGGAAAATGAAGTTATGTTTCAAAATGTGAAGGTATATCATTATTGACTATTTTCCTAGATTTTTCATTTATACCACTGTTGTCAGTGATTTTAGCAAGACAAACAAAGTTCATTTTTGGCCAAACCACATCCATTTGAAAGATATTTGAATGGGCTAAAATTTTCATGGGAAACTATTTTGAAAATCTTGCTAGATTGAAAGTTATGCCTTGCTCTATGAAGGTATGTCACTGTGGGCAGTATTGATGAAAATCAGAAGCATTACCATGTTTGCCACCAATTTTTTAGAACCAACAAATGGAATCTAAATGCTTTTAAACTTGGTTTGTCAGAGAGATATACGTCTTGACTTAACCTTTTATTTTTTACCCATCATAAATTGCCTTACGATTTGAATGTTAGAATGATTTGAAGCAGGGTACGTTGCTGTCCACTGTACACAATAGGGGGCAGTTAGTTAACACTCATTTCCTTGAACCTTTAAGAGGTCAAACGGAATCCTTATGTCTTTCAACCACTCCTAAGTAAGGGATTGGTGTGTTTGGTACGAAATAACTTTCAGAATGATCGTCAAACTCTAAATGGTTGAAAAGTTAGGACCCCAATTGTGAGTGCAGGTACGCATGCGTGATAATGAAGTTATGCTTTGTTATGACATGGAAGCCTGATAATGATGAATGCCCTGTTGCGATATGAATTGCATGATGGTATCGTAATGCTTATGCTATTTATGAATGGATACCTATTGTGTGAATGATGGTATCATAATGCTTATGCTGTATGTGAATGGATACCTACTGTATGAATGATGGTATCATAATGCTTATATTATATGTGAATGGATACCTATTGTGTGAATGATGGTATCGTAATGCTTATGCTATATGTGAATGGATATCTACTGTGTGAATGATGGTATCATAATGCTTATACTGTATGTAAATGGATACATACTGTGTGAATGATGGTATAATAATGCTTGTGCTATATGTGAATGGATACCCACTGTGTGAATACTGGTATCGTGATGCTTATGCTATATGTGAAAGGATACTTACTATGTGAATGATGGTATCATGATGCTTACGCTATATGTGAAAAGGTACCCACTGTGTGAAGGATGGTGCTGACAGCTGTGATTTTTCCTTGAGTCCCCATGATAGGACGGGACTCCGGGTGAGATTAGTTAGGTGGGTCGCACCCCTCAGATCTATGTGGGGACTATGCATTGGATCAATGGTAGTGTACCACCCTCTCGCCAAAAAGGGTGCAAGGAGAGGGTAGTGTCTTGCAAGGCCTCTGCCTATTGAAAACCCCAAAGCATGTTGGGGATGTGTGCGTGTGTGAGGGCCTTATAGAGTGGGTCGTCTACTTGTCATGGTCCGCCCTCCTGAGTGAGGGTAGAAGTCCCAAGTTCGAGATTGGCTTAGCTTGACTGGTGCGGCTTCTACTCTAGGGTTAGATAGATCTGTTTGCCTGATGTATTTACTCTTTCTGTATGAGCTTTCTACTGAAATTGTGATCTGTTGTCTTTATTACTCTACTTTAGGAAAGGTGATTATGATTTATACACTATACATATTGAACTGCCTTTCTCATATTTCTATTAGAGTGTTGATACGCTTGTTTAGGGACTTTATTTGATACATGTGTATATGCACATATATGTGTGTTGCATATTTGTTATCACTATCATGCTAGTTGGAATGTAATAGTGTAGATCGGCTTACTGAGCTGTTAGCTCATTCCATCTTATTTTCATAACTGTAGAGTGAAGAGTGTTGACACCTGTGCTTAAGGTGGGTGACTATTAGGGATTTTGAAGCTTGAAGTTGAGAGGTGTTTATAAAGCCGTCCTTTAAAGACTTTCATTGTATGTTTTGGATGTATCTATAATGTGTGGTGTGCTTCATTTTGTGTATTTTGGGCTAGAAGTGCCTTCAAGAATTTGTAAAAACATTTTGATAATGAATCAAATGGTCGTACATTTTGGATTGTTATTTGTTTTGATGAATGGTTTCATTTTAACTTCTTTCTTGGTTTGCTCTTGATTCCACATTTTCATGCATTGAGCCACTCCCACCTGAGTGACGTTCGCGACCTCTAGTCGTGATCTCGTACTTTTTCATGCTTCGGTAGGGGTTAGGGGGCAAGGTCGTGATAGTTAAGATATCAGAGCAGCCAGGATAGGATTCTTGGCCTAGGGAGTCTTAGGAGTGTCAGTAGGGCAGTTTTGATAGGCTAGTAATTGGGTGTTTCTTTCTTAGGTTGGAGATGCCGAGGACTCATACTACTAACGTGGGTTCAAGTAACAGGAACATCGAGACCTTCGATGAACTCGTCAGAACTTTGGAGGCCTTGACACAAGTGTTGAGAGAAGCTAGGTCGGCTCCTTCTACCCCTGACCCTGATTTGAATGATAGTAATCTGATAGAATGGTTCAGGAGGATGGCACCTCCAAGATTTCTAGGGCATGGGGGAGTAGAAAAAGCTAAGAAATGGAGAAGGCAGATAAAAAACATCTTTGAGATTCTAAATTGCACCGACGAGCAGAAAGTCAGGCTGGGTACCATTATGCTTGAAGGAGAAGCTGAGCACTGGTGGCCCTCAGTAAAACAGTCGCAGGAAGGGTCAGGAGTTGTGACTACTTGGGAGAGTTTTCTAAAAGTATTTTATGAGAAATACTTCCCTGACGCAGTAAGGGAAAGGAAGGAGGTAGAATTCAAAGAGCTTCAACAGGGAAATATGTTTGTTGAGCAATATGCAGCGAAATTTACTGAACTCTCCAGATATGTGCCGGAGTTTATTAGAACTGCGGTGCAAAAGGCTAGCAAATTTGAGAGGGGCCTTCAACGAGATATAATAAGATGGATTATTGTGGCAAACCCTAAGACCTCTGCCTCATTGTTGGACTTGGCCCCAAAGATGGAGAGAGATGATGATGAATATTTGCCAAGAAGAGATGGAAAGTTGGGTGTCACCTAGTCTAGGAGTTTTAAGAAGAAAACACGACCCCTCTAAGGAGATAGTTGAAGGGGAGAAACAATCATGGTGGTGTCAGGATCCTGAGGGCTGTCCCAAATGATGTTAGGGGCAACCGATGCCTAGTTTGCCGTCACTATGGATCGGAAACCATACGGCAGCGGAATGCTTCAGAAAGACTAAGGCCTGCTTCCGGTGAGGTAAATTGGGCCATTTAATTAAAGACTGCTCAGTCAAAGGATCAGATAACAGACCAAAGATTCAAGGGCGGGTGTTCGCCCTGGTCGAGCAAGAAGCCATGGTGACAACCTCTGTGATTCGAGGTACACTTTTTGTGTGTGGAATTGAAGTAAGAGTTTTAATTGATCCTTGTTATTCCCATTCATTTGTTGCACCACACTTTGTATATATTTTGAATGTAAAATCTGTGTGACTTGTTTGGACTTCGATAGTATGTACGACTATGGGAGAACCAAAAGAAACTATTATGAAATATAAACAATGTCGGATTGTGATTGAAGGGAACTTGTTGCCTATATATTTGATACTTTTGGATATTCAAGATTTTGATATTATTTTGGGCATGGATTGGTTGTCTACCTAGTAGGCTTCAATGAGCTGTTTTGATAAGACTGTAACTTTTAGGTGCCCGGGTCAACCTGAGCTACATTTTAAGGGAATTAAGGATGTCTCTCCTTTACACATCATCTCAGCCCTTTGGGCCTCTCGTCTGTTGGCCAAAAGATGTGTTGGATATTTGGCTTATGTAGTAGAAAACCAGGGTGCTCAGTCTAAATTGGAAGAGATTCCGGTGGTGAGAGAATACCCAGAGGTCTTCCTTTAAGAGGTAACTACTTTACCCTCGGTTAGAGAAATTGAATTTGAGATAGAGGTGGTTGGTTAGGTGCCTCGATCTCGCCCTCCAGATCCATGGGGCATCAAGCGGCTTGCGGCTTGGGTTACGGGGAAGACCCAGAATGTTCGTGAGATCGCTCCCTCAGGAACCTCGTTTGAAAACGGGGGCAGGGGTTACCAACCGGTGAGAGAGGAATTTAAAAGGTGGGTTCAGGTGTTACTCAAGTTGACTCGTGTGGGCGCCCTCTTAGATCATGACGAAAGCCCCCCAGTACTAAAACTAGTTTGAAATCGCCTCCCTTGGAAGAGTTCTTCTTGTTTTCTATTTTTTTGTAATCACAAACATATATTGCAAAGGTTACGGCATAGGTGGGTCAGATCTCACTTTTTTCCTCTCTAAGGAGTGTACACAAGCATGCACATTCAAGAAGAACAAAGAACGACAGGGGGAGAGAAGAATTAGATCAAGCGAGAGGATTAGAGCAATGACTAGGCTGATGGATAATTGACATGAAGTGATGGTGAAATGGGCTCGATAACTGAGACCGACTCACGGGATTGCTACTAGACGTTATTGCCGATATCGACTAGCTAGGCAAAATGGTCGGTCTATCGTGGCTGTGTAGAGGGCCAAGCGGACCTGACACAACAATATTACGGCTAGACGACAGGACAACCATGAGATTCTAACCTCAATCCCTCTTGGTCGAACGAGAGAGCAGCAAAGGAATGGTTAAAGAGAATAAGGGAACAATTAGAAGGAGAGAGAAGAAGGAAGAAAGGAGGGAGAAGAAGGGAGAAAAGATGTACTCAGCACTAGACATTGTCGATTATATCAAAAGATGGAAGAGAGAGGAAAGAACCAACTAGTGCTGAGCCAACCGGTGTTAGGTCTCACCAGTTGACAGAAGAAGAGAGAGAAGGCCAATCGACGCTAGATCTCACCAGTTTTCGGAAGAAGGGAAAGAAGGCTAACCGATGCTAGGTCATGTCAGTTGATAGAGGAAGAGAGAGAAAACCAACCAATGTTAGGTCTCACTGACTATAGACGGAGAGGGAAAAGACCAATCGACATTAGCTCTTGCTGACTGATAGAGGAAAAGAGAGAAAACTGACCGGCACTAGGTCTTGTTGACTGGTAGACGAAGAGGGAGAAGAAGAGAGAGAAGAGAGAGAAGAGAGTGAAAGAGAGAGAAGAGAGAAGGAGAAAGAGTGAAGAGAGAGAGAAAAAGAGAAAAGAGAGAGAAGAGCGAGAGAGAGGGGAGGAGAGAGAAAGTTACCTTTCGAAAGGATATCGACCCTGTTCCTCTCTATGCACTCTCTCCAATCGAGACATACTCATAAGCTCAACCAAGGGATCGAAATTTCATTGAATCTTCAAGGAATCCACTTAAGACCGAGCGGTGGTGGGGGGTCTCCTTATGTATTTACAATGAGGCAGTGCTTGTTTATATAGAGTTGTGCCCAAACATGGGTGGATTGATCAAAATTAGACCTAATTGCTGAAAATTAAGATTTAATTGAATTAAAATAAATTCTAAAATTGGTTGTAAAAGGAATGTTTTGCCCCTGCCTAACAATGCGTGAAATTTCAGAACAGTTCTTGTGGCTGCCCGAGAAGTTGTGTGATCTTTTGTGGCAGACTCAGGCTTGTTCTGATGCCCGTTTGATCAAAAGATTATTGTTTTCTTGTAGGGCTCATCATGACGATTTTTTTGATGCCAACTTCGAGCCATGAATCATCTTTTTGAATCATGATCACAAGACTTGAAATTTGTTTTAATCTTGGAAACTTTGGATCGATAGTGAGGCATTTCCTTAATATTTTTTCTGTGATTTCTTCAATGTAGTGCACTAAGAATGTATCACGATCGTGTGGCAACAATCGGAATGAGATTTGGAGCCCGAACGAAGATTTCGTAACTTTTGAGTATTGGCCGAAATCTTGAATCCGGCGGCCAGAATTTCAATAACTTCATCCACTTCACACATGAAATCTGGTAGTCCATCATGTACGTGGTTCGGCCCAATGATAGCCCTGAACCTTACGAACATAATGAAATTGGTTTTGCATCGATCCGTTGTGCGAGCATTGTGATTTGGATCATCAAGAGAGGCATGTTGCTGCTGAATTTTCTTCAACTCCATGGATCGATAATTTCTCTCTAGCTTTTCTCTCTGCTCGGATATTGTCTCGGGGCTTGCCACATATTGAATTGTTCATCTTGATGAGACGAATATGCTCACCAAATTTGGGAGCAATTCGATTTGGAATGAAGCAGTTACGAGAATAATGGTGTTTTGGTGCAGTAAGGCCATGCGGGAATAATGTGTGGCCTCTCCTGTTTCATTGTTTTGCTCATATTTGTTTTAGAGTGTCTGATCAAGTTGAAACTTGGCCGACGGGGGTTTTCAAACATGCCGGATCCAATGGCGGTGGTCGCATAGGGATTTGAGTCCAGTTGTAGGGTCCGTTTCAGGGTGTTAGAGGTAAATTTTTCGAAAACTATTTACTTGTGTTCAGTGCCTTAGACTTGTCTGATCGTGACGAAACTTGACAGGTGGTCTTTTGAAGTGCTGATGACGATCTTGAACAGTTCTGGGGCCATTCTGAGACTGTCAAGAATTTTCCACTGTTTTGTAAGCTTTATTGACCTGCTTCCTACCAAGGATCAAGATGATGAAAAATATGTTCAAACAGCTTGCCTCACCGAATGTTGTGCTTCAAGAGAAGAGAGAAGGAAAATCATTTGAAAAGTTTCCTTCGGCTTTTACTTTATTCCTTCCAAGCCACAGGACCACGTGAACATCGAGGAGATTCACATAATGGTGTAACTAGGTTGCTCAGACGTAGGGATGCATTGTTTGTGGATCCGTCTGTGGAGACTTTAGGGGGAGAAGAGACTTTTTGACAACGTTTGTTTTCTGCTACACCAGGTTTGATTTTGAATATCAGAGTACCCCTATTGTTCTCATCTTTCGAGTCTGGTCATGTTGGCTAGGCGAGCTGAAGTCTCTAGTAGGTTCCGCTCTGGCTTTATCAGTTTTTGCCTTCGAAGGATGATGGCTAGGCTACTTTATCACCTAGCCTCATGGAGAGAGGAGTCTATAGAAGAAGGAGAGGGCATGCACATTTCTTGCATGGGGAACAGGTCCATAAGAGAAGAAGAAAGCATGCACACTCCATGCATGGGGAGGAGGTCGGCATGCATACTTCGTGCATGGGGAGGAGGTCTATAAGAGAAGGAGAAGGCATGCACACTCTGTGCATGGGGAGGAGGTCTATAAAAGAAGGAGAAGGTATGCACACTCCATGCATGGGGAGGAAGGCTATACAAGAAAGAGAAGGCATGCACACTTCGTGCATGGGGAGGAGGTCTATGAGAGGAGGAGAAGGCATGTACACTCTGTGCATCGGGAGGAGGTCTATAAGAGAAGGCGAAGGCATGCACACTCCATGCATGAGGAGGAGGTCCTTGAAGAAGGGATAATGACTAGGCTACGTTGTCACCCAACCCTGAAGAAGGATGTCGACTGAGCTACTTGTTCACCCAGGGCTGAAGAAGGATGTCGACTAGGCTACCTGTTCACCCAAGACTAGAGGAGGACGTCGACTGGGCTACCTTCTCACCCAGGACCGAAGAAGGATGTCGACTAGGCTACCTGTTTACCTAGGACAGAAGAAGGACATTGATAGGGCTACCTACTGTCCCAGGACTGCTAAAGGACGTCAACATGGCTACCTATTCACTTAGGACTAAAGAAGGACATCGACTGGGCTACCTATTCACCCAGTACTAGAGAAGGATGTCGAGTAGGTTACCTAATCTCCCAAGACTGAAGAAGGATGTCGATTGGGCTATTTGTTCTCCAAGGACTGAAGGGGGACATCGACTGGGCTACCTATTTACCCAGGACTGAAGAAAGACGACAAGGGATGATTTTAACTTCTACGCCCTGTTGGACATCTTGACGATGAACAAAGTGCTAGCTGAAGTCACCTGTGGAAGCGAATGTTGCATCAACTTGTTTATTGGTCCACGTGTCCTTTGCGAATTTTTGCTTGAACTTGGGAAGTGGTGCCGTAGAGATGATTTTCACCAATTTCTTTTTCTTTTTTGGGGCTCTTTTACCCATGACCTTTCCGCCATGTCCACCTTTTTTGTCCAATTTTACTTACGATGCCCTTTCGGGTTTTCACCATGCCTGGTTTTTATTCACGATACTCTTTTACTCATGGTTTCATGAACATGCCCGTCCGTCATTTTTACTCATAGTGTTCCCTTGTTTAGGTATACACCATGCCCGTTATTTCTTTTTTTTTTTTTGTGAGGGCATGTTGAAGGTCATGCCTCCGAGACCCATGCAAAATAGTTTAACGTCATGCGACCTAGACGTGTGCTATGGTTTAAGGTTATATAGCTGGATCATAATGGTGATGGATGACAGTCTATGAAAGCTATGGAGTGAGTATGGTGGTTGTTTGGCTCACTTGGGGAGATGGCTTGAGGCTACCCATGGGAGATGGATGATGTATGAAAGGTGAGTGGACAATGGTGACCCACTAACTTACAACAAGTATAGATGACGAGATGGTTTGTCGTTTTGTGAGCATGGGTGAGACTCACTGGGGAATGATGTAGGGTGATGAACTCATGGGGAGGTAATGAAGGTGATGCTTGCACACTAATAGGTAGGTTAGGAAAGGCATGCATGAAAATGCATGTAAAGGTGTGTGCACATATGTGGGGGCAAGTTTATGGTCATGCCTCCTTGGTTGGGGCAAAGCAGTTTATCATCATGAGACCAGGACGTGCACTATTGTTTACGGTCATATAGTTGGATCGTGGTTATGCAGTTTTAGAGTCATACAACTAGGACCATGCAGTTTAACGTTGTGTAACTTGACCTCCCCTACAGTTTAAAGTCATATAGTTCGGACCATGGTGTTGTGCAGTTTAATGTCATGTGACAAGGACGTAGACTTTGGTTTAAGGTCATATAGTTTGGACCATGCAGTTTAAGGTCATGCAACTAGACCTTCGCTACAGTTTAAAGTCATATAGATCGGACCATAGTTATGTAGTTTAAAGTCATACAACTGGGACCATGCAATTTAAGGTCGTGCAACTAGAACTTCACTACAGTTTAAGGTCATATAGTTTGGACCGCAGAGTTTAGGGTCATGCGTCTAGACTAAGCCTGTGCAGTTTAGAGTCATGCAGCACAAACCGTTGTGTGGATTTCCATGTAGGTGGAGCTCCATGGGGAATAGGCCAATGACCAATAATCTGACTCCCTAGGGATAACAAGGCAAAGACCATCCACGAACTGAGGGTTAGGTGGAAATGGTGACCTGATGAATGATGAAACTTTTTTGATCGATAACTCGACTCCCTGGGGATAAGGTAGCATAGTATGAAGATGACCCATTGGGTATTGGGGAGGTGATAATGACCCTAACTTCATTGAGGATGATGAGCCACAATATGAAAGTGACTCCTAGTGGGGGATGAGGGACAACTCATGAGTTCATTGGGGAGGTCGACCAATAGGTGCAACGCCTGGGTGCAAATCCACTAGGGATAGTGGTAGGGCATACTTTGCTTGAAATATGGCTAGCGTCATGTGTAGCACTGATGGTTTATTGTGAATTTTCAACTGGCACTGAGTTATCACAACACAATCCGCGTTGAGTTATACAACCGACGCTGTTCAGTTGGCATTGTGAATGACTTGTGATATTATCTGAAGTCAACTAACACTAAGTCAACCGATGCTAAGGTTGTATTTGAAAACATACCCGGCAATAAGTCAACTAGTGCTAGGGTTGTTTGGAAATTTACCCGATCCTGCATCAACAAGCGCTGGGGATGGATTTGGAAACACGCCCAATGCTAAGTCAACTGGCGTTAGGGTTGTTTTGATGAGTGTTACCTCAGGCCTCATGTAAAGCTTGACTCGGCTTGTTGTCGCTTGGCTTCCCTTCGAAGCAACTGGACTTCCCAATTTGTGAGGGGCATTCGAGGGCAGTTAGTCTATATAAGGGGGTAAAATCCTGTTTTCTCTTATTTTCACCAAATGTAAAAAAAAACTTAAGCATAAGTTTTCTTTAACCATGAGGAGAGAGTGCTTGTTTGTAATTTGTGGCAAGCAGCAAGACTTTAACAACAGTCTCTGCAAGGAAGGTTCTTCGGCAGGCAGCAGGCTTCTCAGAGAAGACCTTCGATGCACAAGCTTCTCCAAGAATTTGGTGAGTTTGCATAAAAATAGCAAGGAAAGGAGACCTTTTCGGGAATCTTTCTAGGAGGCAGAGGAGGATCCGACAATCGTTTTTCTTTCGAGAAGAGGCGGGAAACACATTAGTGAGTATTTCTGCACGTCTTGAGGACTTTCTGGGGGTTTGTTAGGGGTTTCCAGGCGGTTGTGGATGTTTTTCAGCACCACTCATGGTGTTGCAGAAGTTTTCGGGCACTCATGGGAAGTCTGCAGAAGCCTTCCAGTGTGATTATGGTGAAGTCCAGGCTAAAATGATAGGCATTAAGGTTTTTCAGTAAGTTTTCAACCGTGTGGGAGCAATTCTGGTGGAAGACGAACGGCCATGGGAGGTGGGCTGTACGGCTGTAGGAGGCATGGTGACAGTTGGCCTTCATCCTTGGAAAGTGTACGGTTATCGGTGGCACGGGTGTGAGGACGTGATGATGGTTGTCAGTCGACACGACTGATTTTGAGGTGTCACGTCTAGGATTAGTGGCATGTGTGAGAGATTCACTTTCAGCCGACGCTGGGGTGTTGGTATTCAATAGGCGTTGAGTGATGAAACACTCAACCAGCGCTAGTTGTTGGCATTCAACCTACACTAAGTGCTGAAAGATTCAACCGGCACTAATTGTTGGTATTCAACAGGCGCTGGGTATTGAGAAGCTCGATTGGTGCTAAGTATTTGACAAACTAACCGGGCACTAATCCTTAATACACAACTGGCGCTGAGCATTGAGAAGTTCACCCAACGATAAGTGTTTTGAGAGGATCAACCGGCATGGAGTGTTGGACAAACTCAACCGGCGCTATTCCAGTGCCTTGGCAACTTTTGGGAGTGAACCACTCAGCCCTTTGTAATGGTTGGTTCCTCTTACCAAATCCCCGATGTGAGGAGGCTCCCCAGAGAAGGGGAAATCGACGCTTGTGACTTTACGGGTGAAGTGTTATCAAGAGGTGAACCCATTTGGTTGACCCAGCTGGTGTGTGAACCAGAGTGGCCTCTTAGCATCACTTTCATTACTGACCCCGTATGCTTTGATGTATAAGAAGGCAATGGTGGCAACGTCTATATTGAAGAAAGGAAGACACTTCTTCACTGTATGCATCAGAACATAGCTTCTGGGGAGAACTTGCCTACCTTGGGGAAGAAAATGGTCCAGGCGAAGGGATTATTAAGGTGGTCAGCAAAAGGCCTCCGAATTCAGGGAGAGCACTAATACCTGAAGGGATACGCTTCCTGGACTGTCAAGGTATTGGCTTCATATGGAAGCGTTCTTGAGCGTGCTTCTCTATTAGCAGCAGTCCAGTGTCCGGGCTGTTACTACGATTGTTGCTCTAATAATGTAAAGTTAATGTTGAAGACATGAAGCCATGTGAGCAATACTTGGCTTGTAAGTCATGGAGAAGTTGGAATCTCTTTACTGGATCTTCACTTTATTGGAGGTCTCCCTATGCTCGGGGCTATGTATGACGAGTTTGTGCCCTTGAACCCAGTCATCTTTGGTGGTGTTCACTTGAGGGGTGAAGAGCCACCGGCCAGTCTTCCCAAGATCTTTGAGGCCTACCAGTCAATTGTTGACCGATCTAGCAATGGTAGGGTAACTTTTACAAACTGGGTGAAATTCTTTTTCGGGGATTATCTTGAGGGCGGTCAAGGTACTCCAAAGGGGAAAGGGAGGGCAGTTGCAAAGGAAACACCTACTATATATCAGCTTGAGGCTGATGATGACAATCTTATTCTTGTGAAAATTCTTGCTTTCTGGCAGCGGGGACGACATTCGCTCAAGGGTACTATATGTGGCATGTGGCATGTGACATGGCCAGAGGGCGTGAGTATGCCCTTGCTCAGTCAGTCCTGTGTAACATATTCCATGGCGTGGGGGCCATTTCCAGTGGAATGGCCTATAAGGGAAAGGAGGGAGGGAAAGACATCATAGGAGGAGAAGCTTTTCTTGGTGACTTTAAAACCCCATTCCCTATGCATTACGTGTATGGGTGACTAGGGGCTTATTTCCCTAACACCTACGTCAAGCATCAATGCTCAGGAAATAAGTTGTGGCCCTTCTTGATGGAGTTAGTGAACCAAAGGGCCATCTTCCATACCCCAGGGGAAGCTCGGGGTCTATTCGAAAATGATTCTTTGAATATGAGGAGAGTCCCTTTTCTGGTAGGGAGCTTATTTACCATGCTTTTATCGATGAGATGGGGAAGGAGCTAGACGGTGCCCCAACAATGATTAAGGAACTCATTTTCATGTTGAGCATCAGAGGGGGAGTCTTACCTTCTCAGAATCCACATAGTGCCCGGCTATAGGAATATTTCCCCCACCGCTTCGCCCGTCGGCATAGGCTTGACCAAAGCTACCTGTTCTCGGTATTCTTTGAGAAGCGCAGGAGTAAGGTGCATAAGGCGAGGGCGGAGGAGCTTGGAACTTTCCAGGAGTGTTGGCTGCCTTAACATATACGAACTGTTTGGTCCATGTGTCTTGAAATGACATAGACAGGCAAATATGTGCTGCCTCACTTCGGTAGGAGTGTCCGAACAACCAAGGCATATGCGAACTTGTGGAGAATCACCAGTATGGGCTATTGGGAGAAGGATTACCCTCGGAAAGAAGTGAATTGTAACTGGCGTCAGAACACTCAGCAAAGGAGGCTAGCGGATGCTCCTGCTCCCTGTGAGGTATTCGCCTTGGATTATCCCTCCAATTGGCGGCGTTTAGGGCTTCCACGTGAGATACCAGCTGACGAGGCCTGGCTTGAGAGACGGTAGGTCCATGGTTATGAGAAGCGCCCACCACAGGACCTGAATTCCCTAATCGGGAGCAGTCCCTACAGCAAATTGACTGGAGGGCCTCCTCAAGGGGGTGGATCTGAGGCGACAGTTCCTACTCCAGCAGGGGGAAAGAAAAGAAAGTGCCCAATTACTGCGAACACCTGTGTAGCGTCTTCAAGTAGCAGGCATACTCTGAAGCGGAAGAGTGACAAGCTCCTTGTGGTGTTAGAATCAGGAGGTAGCCTTTCTTCTTCTGATCTTTTAAGAATTTGTTTAGTATCCCCCTTTGTGCTTTCTGAATCATCTTCTGCTTCTGCTAAAATGTTTTCTTTTTTTCAGAAACTGAGGCAGATGACTCCGAGAGCTCTGAGCCTATTGACATTGCTTCTAATTGAGAGGGGACTCCGGATCTTAGGAAGGAGCCCTCGAGTCCAGGGGAAGCTCTTGAGTTAGAGGCGGATAGGATGGAGACTAAGAAGGATGAAAGACTTGAAGAAACTGCTCCAGAGAGGGACTCTGATGTCGATGTGGCCTCCATGCATGAGGAGATTAGTGCCCCGACCGAGGCAGGGGCTGCAGCTAGGGAAGAAGAGCCTGTAGTTGATGACATGCCAAAGAATCAAGAGGTTGCTGCTCCTATGGTCCCGAGTCACGAAGATGAAGGGGCCGAGCTCTTTGGTACCGAAGTTCTAGCTGTTGAAGGCAAGGGCAAAGTGGAGGAAGTCGTTGCTAGGGATGAGTCGGTTGGTGAAGGAAAAAGAGAAGGGGCAATTCCTAAACTTGGTGATGTTGAGGTGACAGCTCAGGAGAGTGAAGAGCAAAGGCAACAGGTTCCTCTGCAGCTTGTTGGGAAAGAAGTGGAGGTCCCAATAAGAGAGGGTCAAGACAACAAGGCTGGCCTCGAAGAGCCTGTGCAGATTGAGACCATTGCTGCTTATGAGCTTGATGGTCAAGAAGCTCTAGGATTTGCCCTTGTTTCAAAGGAACCAATGGCTCAGATGGCTATCACTTCAACAAGCCTGGTCCTTGAGGTTGAGGTGTCTTCTGCAGTGGTGGCCTCAGCAGCACCATCCGGGCCTATTTTTTGTGGTGTTTCCAGCATGATTGAAGGCATGCTTAGAGCAGGCCTCCAGGGCTTGAGAGAGCTGCCTTTCAATGTGCTAGGAGAAGGTTTGACTAGGCTGAGGGAGATTGCTGGGACTACTGTGGTCAGGACAGTGCCAGAGGTGCTTTCTCATTTTGATGCAACTCTATATGAGTTGGAGAACTGGCGGTTGGGAGTGCTGCATCGCATGGAAGAAACCAGAAGGGTAGCCTCCTTGGAAGAGTTAATCTTGCGCAGTAGCGAGAAGATAGATTCTTGTATTGAGAAGAAGGCCTTGATAGCTGGCAGTCAGCAGAACCTCAAGAAGGAGGCACAAGGAAGCTTTAAGAGAATGATTGAAGTTCGGGAGGCAATGTGAATACTGAAGGAAGAAAACACTGGCCTTGAGATGGAGATGGCTCAAAGGAAGGCTATGGAGGCCTCTTTGGTCACATATTTGTCCGAATTTGATTGCACAATTGAGTAAGAAACTATGGTGATGACAGAAGCGACTCAAACAGTGGTAGAGCTGAAGGCATATGTTCAAGGCACTAAAATCAATAGGATGATTGATCGTTTCTGAGCACGTCATTCTCCCCTGTCTTTTTTTCTTTAGCACTTGTAAAATTTTTGACTGATCAATAAAGCGCTTCTCTTTACTTTTGCTGTGCTTCATGTGATTCCCTTGAATGCCTCTCGACACTTCCATTGTCCCAAGAGACTAATACCATAGGCCTTGTTTTGCCCCATGGCGGGCTGCCGTGGCTTGGATAGCTTCGAAATAGGGGGTCGTTGATTTTTCTCTTTTCAATGTCTGATTGGAGAAAGGCTCATAGTTCATTTTCCTTATGATTTGGTGAGCCTGATTGCTATAGATAGACCAATCAGGGGAGGCTTCGGCCTCCATTAGTGGTGCATTTACTTCAAGCTCATCATAGCTTTCAATCTTTGACACGAACTCTTTGAGATGCTTTGAAGCGATACACATGACCTCCAATTGGGTCTGGAGGCTGCAAACGTCGGTTATCAAGTTTGCTAGAGGATCCTGTCCTTGAGGGGAAGGAAGTTGCCCTTCTCTGAACTTCTCTCTTTCGAGGTCGGCGAAAAGTAAACTTTTGGCTGGACAACGATCTGAAGAACATCCTTTAAACTTATAACAACCAAATTTTTAAAGACTTTTCATGGTGGTTGTCGCGCGGCTTCGGCTTTCAAGAGTGCAATGGGGATATGCAAGACATTCTGATGGTCCGGCCTTGAGGTGACCCTTGGAGTCGGGATATCTATCCCCATTGCTTGCTCGATCTCAGGAGTGACTTCTGGTTCATTTTTCAGCCAAGGTGGCTCAAAATTGGTGGAAGAGGGTAAGGACTCATGTTTGAACAAAGAAGGAGTTTCTTGAGGGATGATACTTGGGATGTGTTGGAATGAAGAGTAGTGCCTTTCTTCTTCCTTGAACATGTTCACTAACGTCCTCCCAACATCTTCAACAATTTCATGAGACAAGGACACCATCTTGCTTGTAGGCTCATGACCTTATTCTCTTAGCTTCTGAAGTGACGACAGATCTGTGAAATAATATTTTTCATCTACATAGTGAGTTTCGGCCCCAAGGAATGGTCTTTTATTAGCATAGACCATATGCTATCTCCCGTCTCGACTATACTTGAAACATTGGTGCAATGTTGATGGACCCACCCCCTGATCATGGAGCAACGACCGACTGAAGAGAATATTGTAAGAAGTGCCGGTGTCGATTACATGAAACTAAGCATAATCGTTCAGCTCACTAATCTTAAAATGAAGGCGCATCATGTCAGCCGGTTTCTCTCCTGATTGGTTAAACCCCTGAACTGTGATGTGGGTCAGGGTAAAGTCTTCGGATCCCAACCCTAATCGAGTAAGGATCCTTCTTGGAATGAGGTTGACTGCCGACCCTCCATCTAACATGATTCGGTTGATGGGGCATGCATGTAATTCGTCAGCAACAAAGAGGGGGTGATTATGAAACTTTTCCCCTACTTGCAGATTGTCTTCTGAAAAGATGATCGGCATACATCTTTGTAGAACTGCCAGGTCTACCTCGATAGGTTCTACTTCGGTCTCGTACACTTCTGGGTCAAAGAGATCTTGAACCAAAGCCATCCGGTAATCCTTTGAAAGCATGAGGGCATCATAGACACTGAGAAGGGCAGGAAGCTTCCGTTGATGCCCTATCACATCATATTTAACGTTCTCTTGATCAAGGCCTTGTGCTCCTGGTCCTACCACAAGTTTGATTAGTATATTGGGTTGAGGAGCAGGTTTGGGTAAAGAGGGTTTATTTTGGCCGGCTGGCTGACTTAATTACACAGTGGGCTTGGTTTGAGTGATGGAAGTTTGAGTCTTTGGGAGAGACTGAGTGCATGGGGTCAAATGAGTCTTAGGGAATTGGAGAATAGTTGTATTGGGATTAGGAAGGAGCCCAAGGAGCTATAGGATAGGCAGACTAGTCTTTGGATTAGGGGGTAGTGACGAACTGGGAAAGTTCAAGGTGTCCGATGAGGTGGATGCTATAGCGTCCTTCTATATCTGAGATTTATCTGCTCCATGGTGGGTATTGTTTCTGAAATTTGCACCATGTGGCAAGCTCCTTTAGAATAGAAGCTTTGTTCCTTGACTCTCTCAATCTCTGCTCGACGTTAGGATCAAGGGGCCACTGGGGCTTCTTTGGCTTTGACTTCTTGGGCTTAAGAATCCTACTGCCTGTACCAGGGTCTTTCTCAATCTCTTCCATGGATTCCTATTTATATTGATTCCTTCGAATTCCCAGTCGAGAGCCTCAAAATCTGGGCACATCAAGGTCATATCAGCAGAAGACATAAGAGAATGAGAAGCAAGAGAAGAAGGTGGAGAAGGGTTGAAAAGTGCAAGACTTTTAAATTCGTTCCCCTAATCAGAACGATCTGGGTAGCTTTTTACGTCATCACTAGGATTGGACAGGTGCAGGGGATCTTTTAGGTCTTTCCCTTACTTAGACCGTTAGGGAGTTCCTTTAACGTTGTCACCCTCATCGGACATTTGCTGAGTGGAAGACGTCACTGGGATGTCTACTTGACACGATGAAGAAGGAAAAAAGATCGTGTCGTGGATGAGGTCTAGCAAAGTTGGCAACGGACGAAGTGGCCTGGGAAATTCCTGCTTGACTATGGGTTAAGAGGTCTTGTTTCTTCGACGAGTAGCCTTTCATTCCCGTCTTTTTCTAGTTTTTCGAGGTAATGTGTTATTCATTTCGTTAGGCTGGTGAATAGCCTTAGCTTGACTAACCTCTTCTCGACTCAAAGACTTGAGTAAGATTCAGCCATGATAGATCATCCATGATTGGGAAGTTGAGGGTTCCACAGGGTCTGAGTCATTAATAGGAATGTCCTTCCTTGTGAGATCTTCTAGCCTCAATGCGAAAATGATTTGAGGATCACTAATGGGAAGATTGCAGAATTCTTGATACTCCTGCATCATTTTTGCGAATATGTTAAGGAAAGCTGTGCATTCTAATAAGTAATGACCTCTTATCTGATGGTATGGACAAGAACGATCTTCTGTCCCCTTAACAAGGCGAAGGGGTTGCCTTGCCTGCTTTGGTGTGATTATGCCTTCTTGAATCATTATAATGAAGAAGGTATAGAGACTGGATGGTTACAACATGTGAGGCCTTAGCTGTCCCGAAGGCCTTCTTATGGACTTCAAGCTTTATCTGACTCTTCTGAATCTGGGCCTCAATGATGTCCTTCAGCGTGTAGGAGTCATCCATAGGATGATTAATCCTCCAATGGTAAGCACAATAATTTGCCTGATCATCAAGGCCAGATTGCTCGGGGAACTTGGTTTCTGGAAGCTGGATCATATTTTGCTCCAATAATAACTGGAACAACGTTGGGACCCATTCCTTCTCGAAGGGATAGGCCTTATTCCTATTCCTGGAGAGATAATCATTCTGATCAAATTTGGTTGGTGGAGGTACCCTATCGTACGGTAGTTGTTGTTTGCCAGCCTTGGGTGTTACTGTTGCTGCGGTTACCCCTTTAGAGAGGTCCAAAGTTTGGGGGGAAGCCTTCATTGAATCAGTGACCATGATGGCTGCACTGATTACCCCTTTCTATTGGCTGCCCCGTGTGTTATTCCGAGAGCTACCATTGCCCGATTACTTGCTAAACTTGTAGATGGCTATCGTGTCGCACCATGATGGCACGACAAACTCTCTATGCAAACAGATTTAGAGATCAACTCTGACATGGAGGTTAGATTGGAGGCCTCGACATGTTGAGCGATTTTCGGTCGCATATTTCACACGCAACTTTGGACTGCTTCCTTCTT
>NW_006499973.1:4477430-4575201 GCF_000471905.2 Amborella trichopoda | reverse complement strand
CTCATCAGGGTCTTGAGTCAAGGTGAGAAGCATAATGGTTTGAACCTCTCTCTTGACCTCATAGAAGCGTTGATAGAACAGTTTCTCCATCTCCTCCCACGTATACACTGAGTTTGGAGGAAGTCCGGCATACCATTGAAATTTTGGGAAGAGAAGAAGTCTCCCGTCAGAGAAGAAGTCTCCTGTCAGCTGCCATTTCGCGACATGCTGCCTGGAAGTGGGCGATATGCTGGTTTATGGAGGTTGGTCCACTGATTAGAGGAAACTTCCCTTTCTTATACTCTTGCGAGAACGAGAGATGATCAAAATAGGAGGGGTATGGTCTTTGATAAGGTGTCGCCCCTAGTATGCCTGGAATTTGTCTGTTCTTTAAGCTATGGGTGACCTTAGCATCAATAACAGACTAAGGGACCGGATGAGGGACAAAATCATCCTGCGAGGTAGATGGAGGAGGCGGCCATGGAGGTATACCATCAAAGTGATGGGAATAGACCTCATGTCTAGCTAACTGGCATGCACCGTCAATACGATCGATCTTTTTCATCATCGCACGCACCAAATCCTCAAACTTGTTCATGTGATTCTCCTGTACATCATTGGGCTCATAGGACAGATGGGTCAGACCTCACCTTTTTTCTCTTTGATGAGCGTACACAAGCATGAGCATTCAAGAAGAAGAAAGAAAGACTGGGGGAGAGAAGATTTCTACTAAGCGAGAGGATCAGAGCAATGACTAGGCTAGCGGATAATGGACGTAACGTGCTGGTGAAATAATCTCGATAACAGAGACTGGCTCACGGGATTGCTACTAGACGTTATTACCAATATCAACTAGCTAGGCAAGATGGTCGGTCCAATTTGACAATAAAGCTGGCCAAGCGGACCTAGCACAACAATATTACGGCTAGACGACATGACTGCCATGAGATGCTAACCTCAATCCGCTTGGTTGAACGAGAGAGTAGAAGAGGAATGGTTAAAGAGAAGAAGGGAACAGTCAGAAGGAGAGAGAAGAAGGAAGAAAGGAGGGAGAAGAAGGAAGAAAAGATGCGGTCGACCCTAAGATGAGAGTGAGAGGAAAAGAACCAACCGGCACTGAGCCAACCGGCGCTAGGTCTCACTAATTGATGGAATACGAGAGAGAAAGCCA
Organism: Amborella trichopoda; assembly: GCF_000471905.2. Next base: position 4,574,051 of record NW_006499973.1, on the reverse strand, counting down.
ATCGACGCTAGGTCTCACCAGTTGAAAGAAGAAGAGAGAGAAGGCTAATCGATGTTAGGTCTCACCAGTTGATAGAAGAAGGGAGAGAAAGCAACCGGTGCTAAGTCTCACCAGTTGACAGAAGAAGAGAGAGAAGGCCAACCAACGATAGGTCTCGCCAGTTGACAGAAGAAGAGAGAGAAGGCTAACCAGCTCTAAGTCTTGCCAGTTGGCAGAAGAAGAGATAGAAGGCCAACCAGCATTAGGTCTTGTCAGTTAACAGAAGAAGAGACAGAAGGCCAACTGACTCTAGGTCTCGCTAGTTGAGAGAAGGCCAACTAGTGCTAGGTCTCATTAGTTGATAGAGGAAGAGAGAGAAAACCAACCAGTGTTTGGTCTCACTGACTCATAGAAGAAGAGGGAGAAGATTAACAGGCGCTAGGTCTCGCCGACTGACAAAGGAATAGAGAGACGACCAACCGGTGCTAGATCTCATAGACTGATAGATGAAGAGGGAGAAGAAGAGAGAGAGAAGAGAGAGAAAGAGAGTGAAGAGAGAGAAGAGAGAAGGAGAAATAGACAAGTGAGAGAAAGAGATAGAAGAGAGAGAAGGAGACAAAGAGAAGAGAGAGAAGAGAGAGAAGAAAGAGGAGAGATAAGAGGAGAGAAAGAGAGAAGAGAGAGAAGAGGAAAGAAAGTTACTCGCTCGAAGCATATCAGCCCTTTTCCTCTCTCTCCTCTCTCTCCCTCTAAGACGTACTCACTGGCTCAAGCAAGGGATCAAAATTTTATTGAATCTTCAAAGAATCCACTCTAGACCGAGAGGTGGTGGGGGGTCTCCCTGTGTTTTTACAATGACACAGTGCCGTTTATATAGTGTTGTGCCTAAAAATGGGTGGATTGATCAAAATTAGATCTAATTACTGAAAATTAAGATTTAATTAAATTAAAAAAATTTCCAAAAATGGGTGCAAACGGATTATTTGCCCCTGCCTAATAATGTGTGAAATTCCAGAACACTCCCTGTGGCTGCCCGAGAGCTTGTGTGATCTTTCGTGGCGGACCCGGGGTTGTTCTGATGCCCGTTTGATCGAAATATTATTGTTTTCTTTTAGTGCTCGACATGACGATTGTTTTGATATCAACTTCGAGCCATGAATCATATTTTTGAGTCATGATCACGAGACTTGAAATTTATTTAAATCTTGGAAACTTCAGATTGATAGTGCAATCTTTCCTTAATGTTTTTTCTGTGATTTCTTCATCGTAGCGCATTAAAAATGTCATCACGATCGCATGACAACAATCAGAACGCAATTTGAAGCCCAAACAGAGATTTCACAACTTTTGAGTTTTGGCCGGAATCTGGAATCCGGTGGCCAGAATTTCAGTAACTTTGTCGGCATTGTGCATGAAATTTGACCATCCATCATGTACATGGTTAGGTCCAATGATAGCCCAGAACCTTATGAACACAATGGAATTGGTTTTGCGTCGATTTGTTGTGCGAGTGTCGTGATTTGGTTCATCGAGTGAGGCGTATCGCTGTTTAATTTTCTGCAACTTCTTCACAGAGGCAACTTCTCTCTAGCTTTTCTCCCTGCTTGGATATCGTCTCGGGGTGTGCCACATATCGAATTGTTTGTCTTGATGAGACGAATGCGCTCACCAAATTTGGGAGCGATCTGATTTGGAACGAGTGAGTTACGGGCCCCAAAAGTGACTGCTCACGACTGTAAAAAGAGCCACCTTTAATGGTGTTTTGGTCCAGTGTGGCCATACGGGAATAGTGTGTGGCCTCTCCTGTTTCAATGTTTTGCTCATATGTTTGTTCTGGAGATCAAGCCAAAAACATGGCCGAGGGGGGTTTTCAACCGTACTGAATCCAATGACGGTGGTCTCATAGGGATTTGAGACATCAAAAATGTAGCTCGATTTGTAGTGTCCGTTTCAGGGTGTTAGAGGCTAATTTTTTGAAAATTGTTTCTTTGTGTTCACTGCCGTAGATATATCTGATCCTGATGAAATTTGGCAGGTGGTCTTTTGAAGTGTTGATGAGTATCTTGAGCAATTCTGGGGCCATTCTGAGACTATCGGGAATTTTCCATTGTTTTGTAGTCTGTATTGACTTGCTTCCTAGCAGGGACCAAGATGATAAAAAATATGTTCAAACAGTGGCCCCTGGTACTACTCCTATTGTTAAGGCACATTATTGGATGGCCCCAGCTGAGTTAAAAGAACAGAAGGAACAATTGCAGGAATTGTTAGATAGGGGTTCATCCGACTTAGTGTGTCGTCATGGGGCGCACTAGTTCTATTTGTGAAAAAGAAAGACATGTCTTTGAGGCACTGCATTGATTATAAATATTTGAATCAGGTTACAGTAAAGAATAAATACCCGTTGCTCAGAATTGATGATTTATTTGATCAACTGCAAGGGGCCCAAGTCTTTTCAAAGATTGACCTTTGGTATAGGTATCACCCACTGCATGTTAAGGAAGGTGATATCTCCGAGACCGCATTCAACACTCGTTATGGCCACTACGAGTTCTTAGTCATTCCATTTGGATTGATGAATGCCCTAGCTATCTTTATGTATTTGATGAATAGAGTTTTTAGACCCTATCTTGATGATTTTGTGGTGTTATTTATTAATGATATTTTGGTGTATTCTAGGAATCAGACAGATCATAAGCAACATTTAAAAATGGTCCTCCAGACTCTAAGGGTGGAAAATTTGTATGCTATGCTCAATAAGAGTGAGTCCTGGCATCCAAGCGTGGCTTTCCTTGGCCATATTGTTTCCAAAGATGGGGTGGCAGTTGATCCTTGCAAGATTGAGGCTATTCTTAAATTGGAGAGACCAATGAATGTATCTGAAGTCCACAGTTTCCTAGGATTGGTGGGGTATTACAGGTGTTTTGCAGAGGGATTCTCAAAGATAGCACTTCCCCTAACACGCCTAACCCAAAAAGAAGTCAAGTTTGTGTGGTCTGATAACTGCGAGAGAAGTTTTCAAGAATTGAAGTAAAGATTAAATACAGCCCTGCTATTGACCTTGCCTAAGGGGAATCAAGATTTTGTAGCTTATACTGATGCCTTACACAAAGGGCTTGAGTGTGTATTGATGCAAAGGGGAAAGGTTATCGCCTATGCCTCAAGGCAGTTAAAGCCTTATGAATATAACTATCCCACCAATGATTTGGAACTGGTAGCAGTGGTCTTTGCCCTAAAAATCTGGAGACATTATTTGTATGGAACTCAATTTAAAGTGTTCATCGATCATAAGAGCCTCAAATACTTGTTTTCTAAAAAATAATTGACTATGAGATAAAGAAGATGGATGGACTTGCTCAATGATTATGATTGTACCATCAACTACCATCCAGGTAAGACCAGTGTTGTGGCAGATGCTTTAAGTAGTAAGCCGGTGGTGTCAATGGCTTACATGATGGTCCGAGAGGTGAAGCTACTAGAAGATGCAGTAGAGTGGCATCTAGCTCTACCCCTTGATACTGGGAAAGAAATAATTTCATGTGTGAGACTAGAGCCACATCTTTTTCAGCAAATCCAAGTAGCTCAAAAGAAGGATCCTCAGTTCATGAAAATTTTTGAGGAAATAAAATAGGATGGTAAGGAGGACTTTGTCTTAGACAGTGATGAAATGTTGAGATTCAAATGACACAACTAACAATGAGAAGGTAGAAAGGGCTATTTTAGAAGAGGCATATCACACCCATTATTCAGTGCATCCAAGAAGCACAAAGATGTATCAAGATTTAAAAGGAGTCTTTTGGTGGAATAACATGAAGAGAGAGGTAGCATAATTTGATTCCAAGTGCTTAACCTGTCAGCAAGTGAAAGCCGAATATCAAAAACCTGCAGGATAGTTGTAGCCCTTACCTGTGCCAGAATGGAAGTGGGAGCACCTTACTATGGACTTCATGTCTAGCCTACTGAGATCAAGTTCAGGGCATGATAGTATTTGGGTCATTGTAGACTGGCTCACTAAAGCTTCTCATTTCTTGCTGATGCGTACCACTTATACCATGGATAAGTTCCCCCAATTATACATCAAGGAGATTGTAAGACTGCATGCGGTTCCTATTAGTATTGTGTTCGACATAGATTCCAGATTTACCTCAAGGTTTTGGAACAATCTATAGTCGGCTATGGGGACCAAACTTACTTTCAGTACAGCTTTCCATCCCCAGACTGATAGCCAATCCGAAAGGACCATACCGACCCTGGAAGATATGTTGAGGGCTTGTGTTTCAGATTTCAAGGGAAACTGCAATGATCACTTTCCCCTGATAGAGTTTGCTTTTAACAACATCTTCCATGCCAGTATCCAGATGGTGCCTTTTGAGGCATTGTATGGAAGTGTAGATCGCCCATATGTTGGAACGAGATGGGTGAGAGAAGACTGTTGGGACCAGAGATTGTTCAAATGACCTCACAAAAGATTTCTTTGATTCGAGAAAGACTTAGAACATCTCAAAGTCGACAAAAGAGTTATGCCGACAATCAGAGAAGGGAACTTGAATTTGTGGTGGGTGATCAGGTTTTTTTGAAGGTATCACCAACTAAGGGCATAATGATATTTGGCAAGAAGGGGAAACTAAGTCCATGGTTTATTGGATCCTTTGAGATTTTAGAAACGATTGCAATCATGGCATATTGATTGGCCCTACCGCCCGAGTTGGCTAATGTTCATAACATGTTTCATGTGTCATTATTAAGAAAGTATCAGCCCGATCCATCTCACGTCCTAATGCATGAGCCGATCCCGATCAGGGAGGATTTAACATATATAGAACAACCTATTTAAATACTAGATAGAAGAGTCCAGATATTCCATTACAAGGAGATTCCTTCAGTCTGGGGTTTATGGCAGTATCACTCGAGGGAAGAATCCATGTGGGAGCGAGATAATGAAATCCGGTCCTTGTACCCCTATTTATTCAACTAATGATTTTGAGGAAAAAATATTGTTTTTAGGGGGGGATGGTTTGACGACCCAAAATTTTCCCGGCCAGTTAGAAAGCATGGCGGGATGGGGAAGCTGAAGTTGTGTGTAGCACAGATTGGAAGAGCCAGCACCGGGTGGAATTGGAGAAGAGGTCAGCGCCGGTTGGAAGAGCCAACACCTGGTGGAGTTGGAAAAGAGGCCAGCATCAGTTGGAAAAGAGGCCAACGTCAGTTGGAAGAGCCAGAGCCAGGTGGAATTGGAGAAGAGGCCAGTGCCGGTTGGAAGAGTCAGTGTTGGGTGGATTTATGCGAAGAGGCCAGTGCTGGGTGGATTTGTGTGCAACGCTAGCTGTGTCTTTGACATGCATGAGTTGTGTACACCACTTGTTATATGCATGTTGTTTGAGTGCCACATGTCCACATTTTACAGTCTTTTGGTGACACTTTGCCATCCACCTCAACCCAAGAGTACTTAAGCCCCCGTCCTCACCCGTACCACTCATTGTTACTTCATTTCTCTCTCTCTAAGACAAAAGGTGGGAAGAAGTGATTGTTGGTGGGCAGCCATTGTTGGGTGGGTGACAGCTGTGAGCGAGGAGTGAGGAAGACACCATTCTTTCTTATGAAAGTGGATCCATCACCATTGCATAATAGTCATAAGGATGCATGGAATTTATGCATGTAAAATGAGGTCAAGAATGGTTTTTGTTCCACGATAATGGGGCTCTTGTTCCTTGTGAATGTCATGAATCAATGCCTAATTCTTAGATTATGTAAGAAATGCATGCTATGCATGATTATGTATGTGTTCACACTGTGAGGGAATGGTTGTTATCATGTGCCTCACCATGAAATGAAGATCATGAAATGTATGCTTGAGACATGTTGTATGCCACTGTGAAATTCCAGAAGTTTGCATGTTGTTATAGAAGGCTTTTGAACAGTCAAATGGGGTTCGATTGACCTCAAACCACCCCCATTGGAAGTATATACGAGTCTAGTAAATACCCATTTCTGAAATTATTTATAAAAATGAAGTTGTGTTTCAAAATGTGAAGGTATGTCATTATTAACTATTTTCCTAGATTTTTCATTTATACCACTGTGGTCACTGATTTTAGCTAGCCAAACGAAGTTCATTTTTGGCCATACCATAGCCATTTGAAAGATCTTTGAATGGGCTAAAATTTGCATGTAGAAATTATTTTGAAAAGCTTCCTAGATTGAAAGGGATGCCATGCTTATGAAGGTATGTCACTGTGTGCAGTATTGATGAAAATCAGAACCATCACCTTGTTGCCACTGAATGTTTTGAACCACAAAATGGAATCCCAATGCTTTCAAACTTGGTTTGTCAGAAAGATATATGACTTGGCTTAACTTTTATTTTGTTCCCATCACAAATTGCCTTACGATTTGAATGTTATAATGATTTGAAGCAGAGTACATTGCTGTCCACTGTAAACAGTAGGGGGCAGTTAGTTAACCCTGATTTCGTTGAACCTTTAAGAGGTCAAATGGATTCTTGCTATCTTTAAACCACTACCAAGTGAGGGATAGGTGTGTTTGGTACGAAATAACTCTTGGAATCATCTTCAAACTGTAAATGGTCCAAACGTTAGGACCCCACTTGTTAGTGCACGTACACATGCGTGATAATGAAGTTATGCTTTGCTATGACATGGAAGCATATTTATGATGAATGCCCTATTGCAATATGAATTGCATGATGGTATCGTAATTCTTATTCTATATGTGAATGGATACGTACTGTGCGAATGATGGTATCATAATGCTTATGCTATATGTGAATGGATACCTACTGTGTGAATGATGGTATCATAATGCTTATGCCATATGTGAATGGATACCTACTGTGTGAATGATGGTATTGTAATTATTATGCTAAATGTGAATGGATACCTACTATGTGAATGATGGTATCATAATGCTTATGCCATACGTGAATGGATACCTACTGTGTGAATGATGGTATCATAATACTTGTGTTATATGTGAATGGATACCTACTATGTGAATGATGGTATCGTAATGCTTATGCTATATGTGAATGGATACCTACTGTGTGAATGATGGTACCATGATGCTTATGCTGTATGTGACAAGGCACACTGTGGGATGGAACTGGCAAGTGTGATTTTTCCCTGACTCCCCATGATTGGACGGGATTCAGGATGTGAGTAGTTGGGTGGGTCGTACCCCCCAGATCTATGTGGGCACTACAAATTGGATCAATGGTAGTGTAACGCCCTCTCGCCAAAAAGGGTGCAAGGAGAGGGTAGTGTCTTGCAAGGCCTTTGCCTGTCGAAAACCCCAAAGCGCGCTTGGGATGTGTGCATGTGTGAGGGCCTGGCAGAGTGGGTCATCCGCTTGTTATGGTCCACCCTCCCGCGTGAGGGTAGAAGTTCCAAGTTCAGGATTTGCTTAGCCTGACCGACGTGGCTTCTACTTCAGGAGTAGATAGATCTGTTTGCCTGATGAATTTACGCTTTCTGTATGAGATTTTAACTGAAATTGTGATCTGCTGTCTTTATTACTCTACTTTAGGAAAGGCGATTATGACTTATACATAATACAAAAGACAATTTGATAATGAATCAAATGGTCATACCTTTTGAATTGTTATTTGTTTTGATGAATGGTTTCATTTTAGCTTCTTTCTTAGTCTGCTCTTGATTCCGTGTTTTCATGCGTTGAGCCACTCTCACTTGAGTGACGTTCGCGACCTCCGGTCGCGATCCCGCACTCTTTCACACTCCAGCAGGGGTCCGGGGGTGGGGTCGTGACATGGGAGATAAACTGTGCCCCTTCTTGTTGAAGATTGCCAACCAGAGGGCCATCTTTCATACCTCAGGGGAAGCTCGGGATCTATTTGGGAATGATTCTTTGAACATGAGGGGGACTCACCTATCCGGTTGGGAGCTTCACCGACCGTCCTTTCATTGATGAGTTGGGGAAGGAGCTGGATGGTGCTCTAACAATGATTAAGGAACTCATGTTAATCCTGAGCATTAAAGGGGGTGTCTTACCTTATCGGACTCCGCACAGTGCCAGGTTAGAGAGGTATTTCCCTCACCGCTTTGCCCGTCAGTACGAGCTTGATCAAGGTTGCCCCTTCTCAGTGTTTTTCGAAAGCGCTGGAGTAAGGTGAACCAGGGGAATACGGAAGAGTTTGGAACTTTTCGTGAGTGCTGGGTGCTAGAGCATATACGAACCGCGTGGTCCATGTGTCTAAAGATGATGGAAACCAGCAAATACGTCATACATAACTTCGGCAGAAGGGTTCAGACAACGAAGGCCTATGTGAACTGGTGGAGAATCACCAGTAAGGGATATAGGGATAAAGATCACCCTTACGCAAGGATACCAGGCAAAGGAGACAAGCGAATGTTGTAGATTCTGATGTGGTGTTTGTCTTAGATTATCCCTCCAACTGGCAGGCTTTGTGGCTTCCGCATGAGATAGCAACTGATGAGGTCTCGCTAGAATTCCATGCAATGAAGACGAGGAATGGGAGTGTTTTCAACGATATTAGTTCCATCTTTGAGTGGGATGAGGGGCGACGAGTTCCTGGTTATGAAAAGTGTCCCCCACAGGACTTGAATGCCCTCATTGGGAGCGATCCCCACATTAAGTTAGCTGGAGGGCCTTCTCAAGGAGATGGATATGAAGCAGCAACTCCTACTTCAACAGAGGGAAAGAAAAGAAAGTGCTCGACCATTGCCGATACTCATGCCCCACCTTCAGTTAGTGGGTGTATCCGGAGGCATAAGAATGACAATAATCCTATGGTGTTAGAATTAGAAGGTAGCTTTTCCTCGTCTAATCTTTTAAGAACTGCTCCGATATCACCTTCTGTTCTCTCTAGACCACCTTCTTGTTCTCCTGAATTGTTTTCTTTTCCTTCAAAAATCGAGGCAGACGACCCCGCCCATTCTGAGCCCATCGTCATTGCTTATGATCGGGAGATGACTCCAGATCTTGGGGAGGCATCCTTGAGTCTTGAGATAGTTTGAAAGTTAGAGGTGGATCAGATGGAGACTGATGAGGATGAAAGCCTTGTAGCTACTGCTCCAGATAGGGGCTCTAACGTTGATGTGGTCTCCCTGCCTCAGGAGCTTAGTGCCCCAACAGAGGCAGGGGCTATGACTCAAGGAGAAGAGCTTGAAGGTGATGATGTGTCTGAGCACGAAGAGGTTGCTGCCCCCGTGGACATAGGTTGTGAAGATGAGGGAGTTGAATCTTCGTGCCGAGGTTCTGATTGTTGAAGGTAGGAGCCAAATGGAAGAAACCATGGCTAGAGATGAATTGGCTGGCGAAGGCCAAAGAGAAGAGGCAGTTCCTGAACTTGATAATGCTAAGGCGACAACTTAGGTGGATGAAGAGCAAGTGGAGGTCCCCATAAGAGAGGGTCAAGCCAGCGAGATTGGTTTTGAAGAACCTAGGCAGGTTGAGGCTAGTGCTTCCAACGAGTCAGAGGGGCAAGAAGCTCTAGGATTTTCCCTTGTTTCAGAAGAGCCAAGGGCTTAGAGGGCTATTACTCCAACAAGCCTAGTCCTTGAGGTCGAGGTTTCTTCAGCTGTGGTGGTTTTAGCAGCGCCATCTAGGCCTATTTTTAGTGGTGTTTCTAGCATGAATGCAGGCATGATTAGGGTAGGCCTTCAGGGCTTGAGGGAGTTTCCCCTTGATGAGCTGGGAAAAGCCTTGGCAAAACTGAGGGAGTTTTCCTCAACTATTGCGGTTGGAAGTGCCTCAGAAGTGGTTTCCCATTTTAATGCAACTCCAAACGGCTTGGAGAGCTGGCGGTTGGGAGCGCTACATCAAGATGAAGAAACCGGCAGGCTAGCCTCTTTGGAAGAGTTGATCTTACGTCGCCGCGAGAAAATAGATGCCTACATAGAGAAGAAAGCCTCGATAACTGATCGTCAGCAGAATATGAAGAGGGAGGCACAAGGAAGCTTCAAGAGAATGATTGAAATCCGAGAGGGGATGCAAAACAGGAATTCACAGGCCTCGAGATGGAGATGGCTTAGAGGAAGGGCATGGACGACTCATTGGTTGACGATTTGTTTGAACTTAATGGCACAATTGAGTTGGAAACTGCAACGATGATAGAGGAGACTCGAACAAGGGCAGAGCTGAAGGAGCATATCCAGGGCACTAAGACTTCTCCTGCAGCGTGCAGTGTAGAGATCAATAAGATGATTGATCGTTTATGAACATGTCATTTTCTTTTGTCAGTACTTTGTAAAAATCTTAACTGATGAATAAATTTCTTCTCTTTGTTGACTTTGTTGCATTCTTTCATTCTCTTTTGAATGCCTCTTGACACTTTTATTGTTCCGAGAGGCTAATACCCTAGGCCTTGTCTAGCCGCATGGGGGGCTGTTGTTGCTTGGATAGCTTCAAAATCTGGATTCATTGCTTTTTCTCCTCTTAATGTCTGATTGGCCAAGGGCTCATACTTCATTTTCCTGATGATTTGGTGAGCCTGATCACTATAGATCATCCAGCCAAGAGGGGCCGTGTCCTCCATTAGTAGTGCATTTACTTCAAGTTCATCATAGTTTCTAGTCTCCGGCACAAATTCCGTGAGATGTTTTGAAGTGATACGCATGACCTCCAATTGACTCTAGAAACTGTGGACTTTGATTCTTAGGTTTGTTCGGGGATCCTTCCCTTGAGGGGAAGAAAGTTGAACTTGATCGAGCTGCTCTCCTGATGGGGAAAAGTAAAAATTTTAGCTGGTCGCCAGTCCGAGGAGCATCCTTTATACATATAGTAACTGGATTTTGAAAAATATTTCGCAGCGGTTGTCGTCCTGCTTCAGCTTTCAAGAGCACAATGAGGATATGCAAGCCTTTCTGCTTGTCTAGTGTATAGGGGACCCTTGGAGCAGGGAATTCTACCCTCATGGCTTGCTCAATCTCAAGAATGACCTCTGGTTCATCTTTCGGCCAATGTGGCTCAAAACTGAGGGAGGAGCGAGAAGACTCCTTTTCGAACCAAGAAGGAGTTTCTTGAGGGATGATGATTGGGATGTTAGAATGAAGAGTGGTAAGGGATAAAGTTCTGCTCTGCCTTTCTTCCTCTTTGAACATGTTTATCAGTGTTCTCGCAACATCCTCACTGTCTTCATGAGATGAAGATGCAGTCTTACTTATAGACTTGTGACCTCCATCATTCAGTGTTTGAGGCGATGTTAGATCTGTGAAGTAATATTTAGCATCGGCATAGTTCGTTTCGGCAATCGGGAATGGTATTTTGTCAGCATAGACTGTATGTTGTCTCCCATCTCTACTATGTTTGAAGCACTGATGTAATGTTGATGGGACGACCCCTGGTCACGGAGCCATGACCGATCGAGGAGGATATTGTAAGAAGTGTCGGTGTCGTTTACATGAAATTGGGTATAATTGTTCTGCTCACCGGTCTTAAAACGAAGGTGTATCATGCCCCTTGGCTTCTCTCCTGACTGGTTGAACCTTTGAACTATGACATTGGTCGGGGTAAGATCTTCAAACCCCAACCCTAATCGAGTAAGGGTCCTCCTTGGAATAAGGTTGACTGCTGACCCTCCATCCAACATAATTCGGTTGATGGAGCATGCATGCAATTCACCAGTATCAAATAGAGGGTGATTATGACACTTTTCCCCTACCTGCAGATCATTCCCTAAAAAGGTGATAGGCATGCATGCAACTAAAATAGCCCGGCCGACCTCAATAGGTTCAACTTCGGTTCGTAGACTTCTGGGTAAAATAGAACTTGAACCACAACAATCTGATAATCCTTCGAGATCAGGACGGCATCGTAAACACTGAGAAAAGCTAGAAGTCTCCGTAGATGCCCTTTCACATCATATTTCACCTTTTCTTGATCAAGGCCTTATCTCCTGGTCCTGCCACTGATTTGGGGGGTATGTTGGGTTGAGGAGTAAGTTCAGGCAGAGAAGGTTTATTTTAGCAGGCTGACTGACTTGATTGCACAACGGGCTTGGTTTGAGTGATGGAAATTTGAGGTTTTGGAAGAGACTGGGTAGATGGGGTAAAAGGAGTCCAAGGAAATTGGAGAATAGGTGGATTATTTAAGGTATTGGGATTAGGAAGGAGCTCCAGGAAGCTATAAGATAAGCAGGCTAGTCATTGGATTAGTGGGCAGTGGCAGACTGGGAAACTTCAAGTTGCCCGACTTCTACGGTGGAGGCTGCAACTTCCTCCCTGATTTGAGATTTATCTGCTCCATGGTGAGTAAATATCTTGAAATTTACACCATGTGGCAAGATCCCTGAGAATAGGAGTCTTGCCCCTTTGACTTTCTCAGTCTCAGCTCAAAGTCAGGCTCAGGGGGCCATAGAGGTTTCTTTGGCTTCGACTTCTTGTGCTTCTTTGAAGAAGGTGGCTCTGCCTTAGCTTTAGCTGCTAGGGCATCAACAATTGTTAAGAATCCTGAGGCCTATGCGAGAGTATTTCTTAATTGTTTCCAATGTGTCTTGCTTATATTCGATCCTGCAAGTTCTCGGTCTAGAGCCTCGATGTCCGGACATATCAAGGTTGTACCTGCAGAAGATGTAGAAGAGTGAGAATGAGAAGTAGGAGAAGAAAGAGGAGAAGGGTTAGAAGGTGGGGGACTTTTAAGGTTGTTCCCCTCATCAGTCCTATCTCGACGGCTTTTTACGTCATCACTAGGGTTGGACAGGTGAAGGGGGCCTTTTAGGTCTTTCCCTTGTTTAGACCGTTGGGGAGTGCTTTTAACGTCGTCACCCTCATTGGATGTATGCTGAGTGGGAGATCGCATGGGGACGTCTTCTTGGCATGATGAAGAAGGAAGAAGGATCATGCTAGGGATGAAGTCCCATAAAGTTGGTAGTGGAGGAAGGGGCCTGAGAGATTCCTACTCAACTGTGGGATTGAACAGTCTTGTTTCTTCAGTGAGTAGCCCTTGGTGCTCGTCTTTTTTTGGTTTTCTGAGGTGATGTTTGATTCGTCTCGACGGGCTAGCGAACTGCTTCTCGTCGTAAAGACTTGAGTCTGCTTCGCCCATGATAGACTATCCATGGCTTGGGAATCGAGGGTTTCGTAGAGTTTAAATCATTGATAAGAGGGTTTTGCTTTGGGAGATCTCCTTGCCCCGATGGAGAAGTGACTTACAGGGAGATTGTAAAACTCCTGACACTCCCCCATTTTCTTTGAGAATATGTAAAGGAAATATGTGCATTCTGATAGGTAATGGCCTCTTATCTGCTGGTATGAGCACCAATGATCTTCAGTCCCCTTAGAAAAGCGACGAGGTTGCTTGGTTCAATGTGATTATTCCTTCTTGAAGCATTATAATGAAGAAGGCATAAAGGATATTGAGCATTTCGTCTTCCTCTTGGATGGTTACAACATGAGTGGCCTTGGCTGCCCCGAAGGCCTTCATTAGGTCTTCAAGCTTTATCTGACCCTTCAAAATCAGCGAGTCGATAATATCCTTCAGTGTGTAGCAATCATCTGCGGGATGATTGATCCTCCGATGGTAGGCACAATAATTCGCCTGAGTGTCAAGCCTAAGTTGCTCAGGGAATTTTGTTTCTGGAAGATGGATCATATTATGGTGCAATAATAACCGGAACAATGCATTGACCCATTCCTTCTCGAAGGGGGACCTTGTTCTTATGCCTGGTGAAATAATCACCCCGATCAAGGTTGGTCGGTGGGGGAACTTAATTACACGATTGTTGTTGCTTGCCAACTTGGGGTGTTACCTTTGTTGTGCTTACCCCTTTAGAGAGGTCCAAGGTTGGAAGGGAGCCTTCTTTGAATCAGTGACCATGACGACTGCACCGATTACCCTGTCTGTTGGCTGCCCCGTGTGTTATTCCAAGAGTTACCATTACCCAGTTGTTTGCTGAACTTGTAGATGGTTGTCGTGTCACATCATGATGGCGTGGTAGACTTTCTATGCGGACTAATTTAGAGATCAGCTAGGACATGGAGGTCGGATTAGACGCCTCAACATGTAGAGCGATCTTGGGTCGCATGTTTTGAATTCAAGTTTGGACTACTTCCTTCTCAGGCAATGGATTAGGATGGTGGGAAGCCAAGTTTCACCATCTTGATATGAACTAATCTACGAGCTCATTGGTGTCTTGAGTCAAAGTGAGAAGTTTGATGGTTTGAACATCTCTCTCAACCTCATAGAAGCGTTGGCAGAATATCTTCTCCATCTCCTCCCACGTATGGACTGAGTTTGGAGGTAGTAGGGCATACCTTTGAAATGTTGGGCTCTCGAGGGTCACAACAAACTGTCGGAGAAGAAATCTTCCATCAACCGCTATTTCTCGACATGCTGCCTAGAAATGGGTAATATGCTGGTCGGGGACGTGGTTCTATTGAATAAAAGAAACTTCCCTTTCTTATAATCTGAGAGAAACAAGACCTGATTATATATTAGGGGTATGGCCTTTGATAGGGCATTGCGCCCTGCATCCCTGGGATTTGCCTGTTCCTTAGGCTATGGGTGACCATAGCGTTAATGTTTGTCTGAGGGACTAGATGGATAGAATTGTTCTGTTAGGTAGAAGGAGGGGGCTGCCATGGAGGTGCAGCATCAGAGTGATGGGAAATGACCTCATGGTTAGCCGACTGGCATGCAGCGTCGATACAATCGATCTTTTCCATCATCGTACGCACCATATCCTCAAACATGTTCATGCACTTTTCCTGCGCATTACCATGCTCGCTTACGACCATTACGCAGACCGTTTCACTATGGAGGTCGACATTAGTGGCAACATAGGGCTTGCGAACTTGACGGGTTGTATGTGGTAAGTCAGTCAGTAGGGGACCAGCATGCTTTGACTGAACACAACTTTTGTATGCTGATCATGTTTGGATCGGTTCTCGACGGTCTTGGGATCGTGGTTGCTGGGCAACTGGGTCTTTTTCTACAATAGTAACCGTAGCATAGGGCTCATGGAGCTCTTCTTCAGGCTTAATCATTAGAAGGGGGTAAAAGGGATTCAGGTAAAGAGGGTCATTAGAATGGCCCGTTTTGACTGCTATGGTCACCTTCCTAGTCAAAATTTGCAGACCTCTATCATGTTTAGCCTTGAGTTTTGATGGACCTCGTGCCAAAACTGCGATCTAGGTCGCGGCTGGTTAGCTCTTATTGTGCAGAAGAGAGCTATCTCCATCAGGTACGATAATGGATGAGGGCCAAGAACTGAAGTCATCTTGGGCTGGGGAGGATGAAGGACTCAATCATCCATCAGGTCGATGCCCTAAGATCTCTTATGGACTCGAGAGACACGACCAAAGTGACGAGGCTGGTTCAAGATGGTACTCGTAGGGAAAACCTTCAAGTATTAAGGCTAAAGGTGCTTGCTCAATGAAGAAAGAGTGGGCTAGAGCAGAGTTGACTCATAAGGACGCCTAAGTCGAGGGTGAAAGGGTGTCTGTGACGGTGACACGTGTGAGCCCCTCAAAGAAGGGTCATGAGTGAAGTGGTCTGGCAAGTGTCTGCAAGAGAACAGTTGTAGGCATGTCACTTACAGGGTGCACTTATGTGTGCTAAGTAGGAGGATGAGAAGGTCACCTCTTGTGTACTTGGGTTGGCATGACAATGGTGTTGCTTCGAGCAGTGAGATGCATATGAGTAGCATGAGCAGGACCTAGCCTTAAAAGGTTTGATCTTGGACATGGTCTCAAGGTTACAGAAGGGTTTCCTCGAGGTGTGACTCGAGTGGGTAACCCACGTGCCTTGTGGTGTGTGTGAGGGATGGAGACCGTGGGGTTTCCACCTTGACATGTTAAGCCTTTATGGATAGAGACCAATGGTGTAGAAATGTGGGGGGTAGTGCTATGGCGACCCACAGAAGCAATGATAACTCGTTTGCCTTTAGCAGAAAGGGAATGAGCAGCCTTCCGGTGTGCCCCGGGAACACGACCGACAAGTGATTTGTCGGTGGCTGGGTGCATGCGGTGTGGGGCAACAGAAGTGCTGCCTACCCAAAAGCGAGGAGATGGGGAGTGAGGGATTTTTACGTCCCACCTCACACCGAAGCAAGTTAAGACTTGGGAGCTAGACAATGGGTCTTTACTCAAGAGGATGGTCGGGAACGAAGTTGAAGGAACTTATTACCTAGGGATGCTCTCGAATACGGTGTAAGAAAATCCCCGATCCTAATAAATGGGTTACAGAACCCGAAAGACATAAATATAATGTGAAAAGACAATGAAAGCAGATAATAAAAGAAGAAACTAGCCAAACAAGAATGATCTAACTAAGGGGTAGTCAGTTCCTAGTGGAGTCGCCAAGCTAGTTAGGTGGCTCTATCTCGCCCTCCGGATCCTTTGGGGATCGGGCGGAGCGCATCTCGGGTTTTAGGGGAAGACCTGAGATATTTTTGAGATCGCTCTCTACGGAACCCCATTCGAAAACAGGGGCAGGTGTTACTAACCGGTGAGAGAGGAATTTAAAGGTGGATTCGAGACTTACTTGGGCTGACTCACGTGGGCGCCCTCTTAGATCATGAAGAAAGCCCCTCAGTAATAAAACTGGTTCGGAATCTTTTCCCTTGACTTGTATTCTTCTTATTTTCTACTGTTCTGTAATCACACACATATATAGCAAAGTTTATAAGACATGTGGGTCAAACCTCACCCTTTTCCTCTTTGAGGAAAAGCTTGTACATTCAAAAAGAAGAAAGAAAGATGGGGGGAGAGAAGAATTTGACTAAGCGAGAGGATCAGACCAGTGACTAGGTTGGTGGATAATTGGCCTAACATGTAGAAAAATGAGCCCAGTAACTAAGACCGGTTCATGGGATCACTACTAGATGTCATTATCAATATCGACTAGCTAGGCACGATGGTCGGTCTGTCGTGGCAATAAGGCAAGCCAAGTAAACTTGGCACAACAAAATTAGGGCTAGATGACATGACTATCATGAGAGGCTAACCTCAATCCCTCTTAGTTGAACAAAGGAGTGGCAGAATTAAGGTATGAGGAAAGAATAAGAAAAGAAGAAGAGAAAGAAGGAAGGTGGAAGAACAAGGGAAGAGAAGAGTCTGAAAGATGAGAGGATAAAGGAGAGAGAAGGAAGGAAAGCGCAATTAGAGCTAAGCATTAACGATTGTGTTTAAAAGGATGAGAGAGAATACAGTCGACGTCAGGCTTTATCGACTGTTTTGTATAGAGGAGAAGAGAGAGGAGGCGTAGTCGGCACTAAGCTTCACCGACTGTTACAAAGGAGGAGAGAAATCCAATCGATGTTGGGCTTCATTGACTAACAGAAGAAGAGAAAGAATTTCAGTCGGTGCTGGGCCTTCACCAACTGACAGAAGAGAGAGAAAATTAACAGATGCTAGGCCTTCATCAACTGACAAATGAGAGAAAATAAGAGAGAGAAACCCAACCGACGCTAGGTCTCACTAATTGACAGAAAAAGAGAGAGACGAAGAGATAAAAAACTAGTCGACGTTAGGTCTCGTCGATCGATAGAAAAAGAGACAGACGAAGAGAGAGAAAACCAGTGGACGTTAGGTCTCACCGAATGATAGAAGAAGAGAGAGAAAACCAATTGACGTTAGGTCTCACTGACTGACAAAAGAAGAGAGAGAAAACCAATACACACTAGGTCTTGTCAGTTGCATTAGGAGAAGAGAGAAAACCTACCGGTGCTAAGTCTTGCTAGTTGCATTAGAAATGGACAAATGACGATAGAGATGAGAGCGAAAGAAATAGAGATGAGAAGAAGAGAGAGAGAGAAAGAGATAAGGATGAGAAGAGAAGATGAGGGAGAAAGAGATAAAGATGAAAAGAAGAGAGCAAGAGATATAAATGAGAAGAGAAGATGAGAGAGAAAGAGATAGACAAGAAGAGAATATGACAGAGAAAGAGATAGAGATGAGAAGAAGAGAGAGAAAGAGATAGAGATGAGAAGAGAGAGAAAGAGATAGAGATGAGAAGAGAGAGAAAGAGATAGAGATGAGAAGAGAGAGAAAGAGATAGAGATGAGAAGATAGATAGAGAGAAAGATGGGAGGAGAGAGAAAGTTACCTGTCTGAAGGGTATCGGCCCTTTTTTCTCTCTCCTCTCTCCCTCTCCGAGACGTACTCACAAACTCAATCAGGAAGGAAAATTTTATTGAATCAATCCAAAATGAACGAAAAAGATCTTTACCATTTAGCTTTGCATGTTTATATAGAGTTGGGCTAAAACATGGGTGTACACCCAAAAAATAGCGAGAATTGAAGATCATTCTAATTTAATTGAATTTAAAGAAATTCTAAAAATGGGTGCAAAAGTATTGTTTTGCCCCTGCTTAACAATGTGTGGAATTTCAAAGCAGTCCCTATTGCTGCCCGAGAACTTGCGTGATCTTCCATAGCTTACCCGAGGTCATTTTGATGCCTGTTTGATCGAAAGATTATTATTTTCTTGTAGGGCTTGGCGTGTTGATCATTTTGATACCAACTTCGAGCCATGAATCTTGTTTTTGTGCCATGATCATGAGACTTGAATCTTGGATGAATCTTGAAAACTTTGGATCGACTGTGTGCTCGTTCCTTGATGTTTCTTCGTGATTTCTTCATTGAATCACACTGAGCATGCCTTCACGATCATGTTGCAGCGAACGTAGCATGATTTCGTGTCCGGATGAAGATTTTATCGTCCCGATTTTTGGTCGGAATCTTGAAATCTGGCTGCCAAAATTTACAGCAGCTTTGAGGCCTTCGTGCGTGAAATCCAACCATTCATCGTACGCGAGGTTCGGACCAGAGATAGCCTCAGACCTCACACACCTAATGTAATTAGTTTTGTGTCGATTGGGTATGCGACCATCGTTTTCTGGCTCCTCAAACAAGGCATTCTGTTGCTGAATTTTTTATAACTTCTTTCACCGATCAGCAACTTTCTTTGAGTTTTTCTCTCCGCTCAAGCGTCGTCACGAGGCATACCACATATCGAATGGTTAGTCTTAATGAGACGAACACGCTCACAAAGTTTGGGAGCAATCCAACTGGGAACGAGTGAGATATTAGCCCCGAAAGTGACTGCTGTCGACTATGAAAACAAACACCTTTAATGATACTTTAGTGCAAGGTGGCCTCACAGGAATAGTGTGCGACCTACCCCTTTTTAGTCTTTTGGCCAGAACTTTATCGTGGAGTGCTCGATTATGCTGAAACTTGACCCATAGGGGTTTTCGACTGTGTCGGATCCAATAGCAGTGGTCCCACAGCTATTTGAAGCACCAAAAGTATAAATCTAGTTACGAGATCCATTTCAGGGTGCTAGAGACTGATTTCACTGAAATTGTTTCTTTGTATTCATTGCCTTAGACATGTCGGATCGCGATGAAACTCTTCAAGTGGTCTTTTGAAGTGCTGATGAAGAACTTGAGAAATTCTGGGGCCATTCTTAAACTGGCGGTCTGTTTTGTAAACTTTATTGACCTGCTTCCTACCAGGGACCATGGTGCTGAAAAATACATTCAAACAACCGGACCAGGGGTATCTCTTTGCTGTGCAAAACCTGAACCCTTCTATTCAAAATTTCAATTGGTTGTTTAACATAAATCAAATCTTCCCTAATCGGGATCGATTCATACTTTAAAACATGGAACGGGTTAGAATGATACTTCTTAAAAAGGGACACATGAAAAACATTATGAATATTGGCTAACTCGGACTGTAGGGACAGTCTTTAAGCCATGACTCCAATCCTTTTTGAAATTTCAAAGGGTTTAATAAACCGTTGACTCAGTTTCCCTTTCTTGCCAAACCTTAAAATGCCCTTAGTTGGGGATACTTTCAAAAGACCTGATCACTTATTTCAAATTCAGAATCTCTTCTTCGATTGTCGGCATAAATCTTCTGCCGACTCTGAGCTGCTTTGAGCCTTTTTCGAATTAAATTATTCTTTTCTGATATTATCTGAACAATCTTTGACCCTAAGAGTCTCCTTTCACAGGCCTCATCTCAGCATATGGGTGATCTGCACCTCCTCCCATATAGTGCCTCAAACGTTCCATTTGAATACTGGCATGTAAACTGTTTTTATAAGCAAAGTCTATCAGAGGGAGATGATCATCCCAGTTTCCGTTGAAATCAATAGTACAGACCCTTAACATATCTTTCAGGGTTTGAATAGTTCTTTCCGACTGTCCATCGGTCTGAGGATGGAAAGTAGTACTAAGTGAGTTTGGTTCCCAAAGCTAACTGCAGGCTGTTCCTAAACCTTGAAGCGAATCTAGGGTCCCTATAAGACATAATGCCAACAGGTACTCCAAGCAGTCTTACAATCTCTTTGATGTATAAATGGACCAATCTATGCAGAGTAGAAGTGGTGCGAACCAGTAAGAAATGAACAGCTTTGGTTAATCGGTCCACAATGGCTCAAATACTGTAGCGTCCAAGGCCCGATCTAGGTAGGCCAAACATAAAGTCCGTGATGATGGTTTCCCACTTCCACTCTAGCACGGGTAAGGGCTGTAATATTCCAGCAGGTTTTTGATGTTCAGCCTTCACTTGCTGACAGGTCAAGCACTTAGAAACAAATTGTGCTACTTCTCTCTTCATAATATTCCACCAGAAGACCCTCTTCAGGTCCTGATACATTTTCGTACTCCCTGGATGCACTGTGTAACGAGAGTGGTGTGCTTCTTCCAAGAAAGCCCTTTTCACATTCTCGTCATTAGGAACATATACCCGACCCCTAAATCTCAACATTCCACCACTACCCACAACAAAATCTTTCTTTCCTTCCAACTTCATTTCCTCAAGAATTTTTATGAATTGAGGATCTTCCTTTTGTGTCACTCGAATTCGCTGAAAGAGTTGGGGCTCCACCCCTATGCATGAAATTGTTCCCACCTCATCTCTAACGGTAGAGTCTCGGCGTTTGAAGGCCAGTCAATCTGCTAGAGCTAGGGCTAACCCCAAAGTCACTGGTGCTCCCTCTTCAAGAGGTGCAGATGTCCTACCTCCCCAAACTGCTGTTCCCCACTCTCAACTCAGGTGTCATCTTGAGTCAAGCCTTCCCCTACCTACCCCTCCTCTTCGGGCAAGCTCCTCAAACTACGGTTCTCGAGAACTTTTCCCAAGAGTATCATCTTGACCCAGCCCCATCATCTCAATCTTGTCTCTGGAGCCCATAAGAGAGTTTGGGGCAAGGACCTGAAGGCAGACCGAGTCCTTCTTCTTCCTCGACCCAGGCTGAGTCCAGTCCTTGGCCCTCATCATTTGCTGCACTTGATGGAGATAGCTCTCTCTTACGTGAGAAGAGTTGACCAGTCGCAGTCCCAATCGCAGTTCTGGCATTAGATTCATCAAAGTCTCAAAGCCAAGCATGACAAGGGTCTACAAATCCTTATTAGGGAAGCAACAAAGACAGTTGAGGAACTCAACTTTGACAACCCTCTTCACCAGAATCCCTTCTACCCTCTTCGGATGACAAAGCTTGAAGAAGAGTAACAAGAAGCCTGCATCGTGGTCAGCATCGTTGAAGAATACGCTGACCACCCAGCAGCCACGGTCCCAAGACCGTCGAGAGTTGATCCTTACGTGCTCCACATACAAGAGTCGGGTTCAATCAAGGCATTCTCAGCCCTTGCTGACCGATCTGCCGCGGGCGACTCGTCAATTATGAAAACCTTCAACTGCATTTAAGCCTGACCTCCCTGGAGAAACAGTCAATGTCGTGGTTATAAATGAACCTGTCGACTCTCATGAGGCACGTATGGAAAGGTTTGAACAGATGGTCTAAGCAATGATGAAGAAGATTGATCGCGTGGAAATCACTTGACACTCTGCTAACCATGAGGTCAATTCCCATCATTCAGATGATGTAGCTCCCAGGCAGCCTCCTCCTTCTGTCTCATAGGAAAATTCTTTCGCTCACCCTCTCTTGCAAGAAGACATTGATGTTATGGTAACCCATAGCCTGAAGAACTGGCAGATCCTGAGAATACGGGGTGCGACGCTTTATCAGTAGCCATACCCGTCTTACATTGATCAAGTTCCATTTCCCCCAGACTAGAAGGATGGGAAGTTTCCTCTCTTCAATGGAACAACATCCCCACATCAACATATCACCCATTTCTACGCAGCTTGTAGAGAGACAACAACTGATGGGAGACTCCTTCTCTGTCAGTTCGTTGAAACCCTTGATGGCCCTGCATTCCAGTGGTATGCTCGGCTTCCTTCAAATTCAGTACATATTTGGGAGGAAATGGAGAAATTGTTACATCAGCGCTTCTATGAGGTCGAGAAAAAGGTCCAAACCTTTGAACTTCTCACCTTGACCCAGGAACTAGAAAAACCTATGGATCAATTCATATCATGGTGGAGAGATTTGACAGCTCGCCACCCTAATCCCATACCTGAGAAGGAAGAAGTTCAAACTTGTGTTCGAAACATGCGACCTGAGATCGATCTACATGTTGAGGCCTCCAACTCAACCTCCATGTTAGACCTGATCGCTAAGTCAGTTTGCATAGAGAGCTTGTCACACCACCATAGTGGGTCACGACAATAATCTTCAAAACTGGGAAACCACCGGGGCAATAGTAAATCTCGAACCAACGCTCGAGGCAACCAACAAAAAGGGGTGATCAGTGCAGTTGTCAAAGTTAGTGATCCAAAGAAGGCTACCTCCTAAAATTTGGACCTTTTCAAAGGGGTAGGCACAGCGAAGACAACACCTTAGGCAGGCAAATAGCAACAATCGTATAATCGGGTACCTCCACCCACGAACCTTAATCAAACAGAATAAGGTTTATCCTTTTGAAAAGGAATGGGTACCTGCACTACTCCGATTACTGCTAGAACAGAACATGATTGTGCTGCCTGAGATCAAGTTTCCCGATCAAGCTAGTCTCGATCCACATGCAAAATATTAGGCGCCTGATCTCCTTCGAGCCTTGTTCGTCATGATGCTTCAACAAGGCCTTATCACACCAAAGCCGGTGACGCAGCCCAAATGCCTTGCTAAGGGTACCGAGAACCATTATTGCCATATCATCAAATATGGGGCCACGACCTGAGTGAATGCTCCAGTTTCCATGTCATAACCATGAGGAAAATACAGGGATGCTATGAATCCTTTGACGTTCCAGAAGGAGATTCCCAAATCATTACTTCACCGGTGGGCTTAAGCCTCCTGATACAAGACTCGGGTAACGTTGATTCAGATCCTGCTAAACCCTCAACTTCCCAACCATGGAGAGTCTACCACAGGGGAAGCAGACTCAAGTCGTTAAAGAGAGAAGCTATCCATCAAGCTAGGGCTGTTCACAAACCAAGTGAAATGAATCAAGCACCTCTAAAGGAACCCAAGAGGAGGCTGGCCTCAAGAGTGGCTCATAGAAGAAACAAGCCTCCTCAACCGCCGGTCGAGGAAAAGTTTCTCAGACCTCTTCCTCCCTTACCGACCTTACAAGATTTCATCCCTAGCGCAATCATTCTTCCTTCTTCATCTCACCAAGAGGATGTCCCTAAGCCATCTCTTGCTCAGGGCACGTTTAATGAGGGTGATGACATTAAAAGCACCCCCCCAATGGTCTAAGCAGGGAAAAGACTTAAAAGACTTCTTGCACATGTCCAACCTTGGTGATAATGCAAAAAGCTGCCCAGATCGGTCCAATGAGGGGAATGATCTTAAATCCCCCTCACCTACTAATCCTTCTTCTTATTTTCTTTCTTCTTCTTCCCCCTCCTACTCTTCTATGTCTCTTGCAGGTATGGCCTTGAAATGCCCAGACTTCGATGCTCTTGACAAAGAACTCGAGGGAACCAATATAAGCAAAACGCACTATAGACGGCTGAGAAAGACGTTAGCCCAGGGGACTGGATTCTTAACAGTTGCGGATGCCTTAGCTGCTCAAGCCCAGTCAGAGCCATCTTCTTCTACAGGAAAGCGTAGGAAGTCAAAGGCAAAGAAACCTTTGTGGCCCCCGAAGCCAGACTTTGAGAGAATCTAAAGGGTCGGGCTTCTATTCTTAGGGAGCCTGCCACATGGTATAGGTCTATGGAGTATCAGCTAGCCCAAACCAAGCACCGCTTAAAAAATCGAGTGATCCCTGGTTAGGTGCCTCGATCTCGCCTCCTTAGAAAAAGAGGATCAGGTGACACGTGTCTCAGGTTCGGAAGACCTAAGACCTGAGATTGCTCTCTCGGGATCCTTGTTTAAGGACAAGGGCAGGTATCCAACTAGTGAGAGAGGAATTTTGGATGTGAGGTGGGGACTAACCTCATCTGGGTCTGTGACTTACTTAAGCTGACTCGCACATACTCCCTCTTAGATCACGATAGAAAGCTCCCCAGCTGCTTCAGCTAGTTCGGAATCGCCTCACATGACCTGCAATCTCCTGATTTTTTGCACAATACTACTATGGTTAATTTGCAAGACAAGTGGGCTAAAAGCATCCTTGTCTTAAGGAAATACACATTCATGTGCCTAAGAATGTGAAAATCTAGGGCTATGAAATGGAAAGCACGAGGCGGTGAAGAGATAAGGTCCTGACGGTGCTAGGCATTGCCACCCACAACCGTGGAGTAACAGTGTCACGGCCCTTGGATGGCGCTATACACTATTGCTCTCGACTATAAGGTGAGCAATGAACTTCGGGTGGCAATAGGCGAAGCCACTGGAGATACAAGAAGGCAGCACACCCCTACGTGGGCGGCAATAACCTTTTGTGAAGCGCGTAGTAATAGCGATTTATGAAGCGTGCAGTGACAGTTCTTGGCAAGGCACACAGGGGATAGGCTTCTGACGCAAGAGTAACCTGCGAACGTCGATAGGTTGGAGGATCGGACGAAGGAGGTTTGCGGGCGGTGATAGGTACCGAGTACACAAAGGAAGCCCGTGGACAGTGATAAGAACCGAGCATGTGAAGGAAGCTCACAGACGGTGATAAGTGCTGTCGCGACATCTCGCGGGCCGCTATGGGTTGGAGGATCGCACAAAGGTAGTTCACGAGAGGCGATAGGCACCGAGCATGACGATGGCACTGACCATGCTAAGGAAGCTCGCAGATGGCAATAAGTGTTATCGTGACCTCTCGCTGGCGGGGATATGCATCACCATCTACGATAGGCACACAAGGGGTAGACCCTTACGGGCGGCAATAGGTCTCACCATCTGCCTTCTTCATTAAGACGCCGAGGAGCTCCCTAGGAACGACAATAAGCAGTGCCATGTGCCAGCCTCACTGAGACCTAGAGATGAATCAACGGAAGGGGTGAGGAGCTCGCTCATGGCACTGCTATCACCATGCATGACCTGTGAAGCCACAGGGAGAGGAAAAGAGAAAAGAGAGAGGCATGCACAACACTATCACTGCCGTGCATGGCCTCTGAGGGAGGCTCAAATGAGAAAGAAGAAGAAAGAAACGAAGAGAGAGAAGATTTTACCTTGAGCCTAGGGGTATCGGTCCAATAATTTCTCTCTCCTTTCTCTTTCTCTCCAAACGTGACTCAACAATGTGAAGAAAGAGAAACTTTATTAAGTAAAAACTCTCTCTTTTGTGAATGGTTAAAGCCTCTTGCATACAATGATGGTATATATAGAAATGTACCCTAACATGGGTGGATCGATCGGAATTGAACTTAACTACTGGAAATTAAGATTTAACTGAATTAAAAGAAATTAGAAAATAGGGTGCAAATGATAGATTTGCCTCTTCAAAATAAGTTTTCGAATTCCAAGACAGTCCCTGTGTTGCCCTAGAACGTGAATGATTTTTCATGGATGATCCGGGGTCGTTCTGATGCCTGTTTCATCAAAAGATGATTTGTTTTCTTGTAGCGCTAGGCATGACGATCGATTTAATACCAACTTCGAGCCATGGATCGTGTTTTTAAGGCACAATCATGTTACTGGAAATTTGAATGAATCTTGAAACTTTGGATCGATTGCGTGCTCGTTCCATGATGTTTTCCTATGATTTCTTCACTAGATCACGCTGACCATGCCGTCATGATTATGGGGTAATAACGCAGCTTGATTCCTTGCCCAGATGAAGATTTTACAACCTTGGAGTTTTTTCCGGAATTTGTAATTATGATGATGGAATTTACATTCATGTACTTAATCCGACTATTCATCATATGCGAGGATCGCACCAGTGATATCCATGGACCTTAGGTACACAATGAAACTGATTTCGAGTCGATCGGGCTTGCGAGCGACATGGTTTGGCTACTCGACCGAGGCACGACGCTGCTTAATTTCCTGCAACTTTCTCACGGATCAGCAGCTTCTCTCTACCTTTTCTTCCTGCTCGGACGTCGTCGCAGGACGTGCCACATATCGAAACGCTCATCTAGATGAGACGAACACGTTCCATCAAGTTTGAGCACAATCTGATATTAGACGAGGGAGATATAAGCATCAAAAGTCACTGTTTGTGTCAGCCCCTTCATTGGAGTTGGGTTGCAAGGTGGCCATAAGGGAATAGCGTGTGACTCCTCCTGTTTTGCTCTTTCTCCTATAACATTTTCCTAGATTGTCCGTTTAAGCTGAAATTTGACTCCTAAAAGTTTTCAGCCTTGTTTGATCTAATGGAGGTGGTCCTACAATAATTTGAGACATCGAAGATATAACTCTAGTTATAGGGTTCGTTTCAGGGTGCTAGATGCTGATTCTGTTGAAACCGTTTCTCAGTCTGAACTTCCTTTATCACTCCCCAAGAATTTACAATACTGATATTTCTGAGATGTGACAGTCAAAACATATACACATCTCATTGATAGGACAAATTTACAGTAGCAAATTTTTACAAAGTAACAAAAGAACGTTTAAGCACAACTACAGTATCTTCCAAAGTTGATCCTGACGAGCACTCAAAATGAAACCGCAATTATCCTGAAAAAATGTTTACCATAATTTGATGAGTTTGGCTACTCAATAAGTGATCATCATAATCCTAAAAATAATCATGATTGAAAGATATCAATATTTTCAAAATGGAGATCTATTAACAGAAATGCATTAACAGTTTCACTTTAAAAAAAAATGCATAATTAAGTATAATTCGAATAATTGAAATGCGTATAACATTTTAACGGCAATGCATAATTCAAAGGATTTCACAAATTAACCTACTGGCGTCCCAAGTAGGTCACCTATATACCCCATCAGCGTCATGATGGTCCACTTAATCCCAATCGACGTCCAAGATTGGTCCATATAATCCCTACAGATCCACTTATACCTCACTGGCGTATCGGATGAGTCCACTTAATCTCTACCGGTGTCCCAGATATGTCCACTTATACCTCACCGGCGAACCGGATGAGTCCACTTGCATACTTAAAGTATTTCCAAATCTCTTTAAACATTTGAAAGCAGCAATATCATGTACTCAACACATCACTGAAATTATTAATATGAATTTCACTGAAACCATTAATAACAATCACTTTCAGTAACATTTATAAAATAACCAGTCAAATATTTTGGGCTCAAATGAAGAAAGGTAGCAGTTCATAAAGACATTCTTGCATAATTGCGAATCTAATATGGATAGAAAAAATCTTATAGAAAGTCACGAATACCGAATTATCACAATTTATGGGATGTCAATTCGCAAATGAACATTTCACAGACAATGCTATAATCAAATGCAAAAATATCAGTTTTCAAATAATAAGGCAGTCATTTGCACATGAAATCTACAATGTCTAAATATTCAAAAACAGTAGAAAGAAATCTCACAATTTTACTAAAAGCAGAAATATCACATTTATTTTTAATAATTTTACAGTATCTAAAATTTTCTAGCAATGGACAAGAAAAATAAATAAATTTATTTCTATGAATTTACAGCATTTAAAATATTTTATAATAGATAAAATGCCACCATTTTTACTTAAAAGATTATTCTTCGAAATAATGAGGTCGCTTGCGCATAAAATTTATTGCGCCTAAAATTCATGATAATAAGCAGAAGTAATTATTTCATTTTATTTTTAAAAAGAATGGATTATTTTTGGAGACAATGAGGCCACATACCTAAAATATTTGAGAGGGAGCTTCAAATAAAAATTCTGTTAAAGAGAGAAAGAGCTCACTGCGTTTCGACTAGAGAGGGAGATATCTCAAAATTTTCTAGGGTGGGAGTCCACACCTCTCCTATTTAAATTCTTAAAACCCCTTATTAAATTATTTTATTAAGTTACACCTCATATATGAGGTGTAACAATTATATTACTCCTGAAATGTTAAAACCCCAAGTCAACTAAAGGGCGTGGTAAAGGTAAGGAAAGACTTAAACCAAAAGCTTTTGAAAATAGCGATGGTCCCTAAGAACCATCATGCTCATGTGGGCCATCTCTTATTAAAAGTTTATTTTCTCTCTTTTTTTTTTCGTTTTTTTTTTTTGAATTTTTGGATTCTTACAGCCTTAGATATGTCGGAATGTGACAAAACATGGCAGGAGCATTTTGAGAGTCCTTATGAAGATCTTGGCCAGTTTTGAGGCTATTATAATACTGTCAGAATTTCCACTGTATGTTAGGCGTTTTTTGACCAGGGACCCATGATGATGAAAATTGTCTTCCAACAGTGTGCCCTGCCAAATGTTGTGCTTCAAGAGAAGCGATAACTGCAATCATTTGGGAAATTTCCCCTGGCTAGCCACAGGACTATGTGAACGCTGAGGAGATCCACGTAATGCTGTAACTATTGTGCTTGGACGTTAAACGCAATGTACAGATCCAACCTTGGAGACTTTAGGGGGAGAGAAAATTTTGAGGGATTCTGTCAAACTCCTCACCCTCGAGGGACTATTTTCGATTCTGACAACTTGAGGATTTTTTAAGGACCTCATTGGCCAAAATCTTGCCTATTTGGAGGCCAAATGTTATAAACCTTTGGTCGACATTGTTCGCTGCTACACGAGGTTTGCTTTTGAAAATTAGGGTATCTCTGTGGGTCCCATATAGTGGGGTCCACTCTGGGGATTCTGACCTAACCCAAAAATCTGAGCCTGTCGATTAGGGGGAGTTTTGACGAGTTGGCCTCGTGGGCCCCATTCTATTTGATCTAGTCAAAAATCTGGGCTTGTCAGCTAAGGAAGGTTTTAAGCGAGGTGAACACATGGCCAGACATTACCCTGAAGTCTTTAGCAGGTTAGACCCTACCTTCGTCAGTTTCTTGCCTTCATGGGGATCTTTAACATTTTGGAGGGATCTTTTGATCATCGTCCTCACCCTTAAGGACGCTTGTTGTCTTTAGAGGTGGAATGTGGGCGATCTTATAAGGATCTCACACCCAGATGAGCCATTTTGTGTTGGGATTGGATGCTGGCAGTTGAGGATTTTAGGTAGACCTTGCTGGCTAGAATTATGATTGTTTGACAATTAGGTGTCAGCTGAGGCTGTGGTGCTATGTCAACCTATTTTGTTGGTCCAGGTTCCCTTTGCGGGGTTTCACTTGAATAGGGTAAGTGGCGCCATGAAGACAGTTTTCACCAACTTCCTTTTAGGGGCTTTTTTACCCATGACCTTTCAGACAAGTCCACCCTTTTCATCCGCTTTTGCATATGTTGCCCTTTTGGGGTTTTCCCTGTGCCTGGGTTTTTGTTTTCACATCACTCTTTTACACATGGTTTCGTGACCATGCCCATCCATAGTTTTTACTGATGCCATTCCCTTGTTCAGGTATACATCATGGCCTTTTTTTTGTGAAGGCGTATTTAGGGTCATGACTTCGAGACCTGTGCGAAGCCTTCTAACGTCATGCAGCAAGGACGTACACTATAGTTGAAGGTCATACAATGTGACCGTAGTGGTGATGAATGGCAGTCTAAGGAGGTCATAGAGTGAGTGTGGTGATGGCCTTGACTCACTTTGAGGGATGGCACGACGCTACCTATGAAAGATGGAGATGTATGAAAGGTGAGTGAAAAGTGGTGACCCACTAGCTGACAGCGAGTATGAGTGGCGAGATGGCTCACCATTTTCTATGCATGGATGAGACTCACTGAAGAATGATGGATGATGGTAATGAGGTGAATGGATTCACTTGGGAATTTATGATGGTGGTGCGCGGACACAGATGAGTCAGTTAGGGAAGGCATGCGTGAAGATCCACGTAAAGGGGGTGTGTGCATATGTGAGGGCATGTTTAAGGTCATGCCTCTGAGACCCGTGCAAAGCAGTACCTGTGCAAAGCAGTTTATTGTTATGTGGCTAGGACGCGCAATATAGTTTAGGGTCGTATAGTTGGACCGTAGTTATGCAAATTAAGGTCATACAACTATGACCAGGCACTTTAAGGTTGTGCAACTAGACCTCCTCTACAGTTTAAGGTCATAGAGTTTGGACAATGATGCTAGGCCTTTTAATGTCATGTAAACTATGGTTTACGGTCATATAGTTCGGACCGTGGCTATGCAGTTTAAATTTACTTAGCTGGGACTAGGCAGTTAAAGGTCATGCAACTAGACCTCCGCTACAGTTTAAAGTCATATAGTTTGGACCATGCAGTTTAAGGACATGTAACTAGACCGTGGCTGTGCAGTTTAGGGTCATGCAGCTGGACCATGGCTATGCAGTTTAAGGTCATGTAGCACGGACCACAGCTATGTAGTTTAGGGTCATAAAGTGTAGACCACGACTGTACAGTTTAAGGTCATGCAGTGCGGGCCACGGCTGTACAGTTTAGGGTCATGCAACATGTACCAAGGCTGTGCATTTCAAGGTCATGCAGAACGGACCACGGTTGTGCAGTTTAGGGTCATGTATAGGGGACCATGGCTGTGCAGTTTAAGGTCATGCAGCACAAACCACGGCTATGCAGTTTAAGGTCATGCAGCACGGACACGGCTATGCACTTTAGGGTCATGCAGCGTGGACCAAGGCTGTGCAGTTTAAGGTCATGCAACGCGGACCAAGGCTGTATAGTTTAAGGTCATGCAGTGTGGACTACGACCATACAATTTAGGGTCATGCAGCTAGGACCAAGGTTGTGCAGTTTAAGGTCATGTAGCGCAGACCACGGTTATGCAGTTTAAGATCATGCAGTGCGGACCAAGGCTGTGCAGTTTTGGTTCATGTTGCATGGACCATGGCTATGCAGTTTAAGTTCATGCAGCATGGACGCCGCCCGTGCAGTTTAAGGTCATGCAGTGCGAACCATGACTGTGCAGTTTAAGGTCATGTAGCACGGACCACGGCCATGCAGTTTAAGGTCATACTGCATAGACCATTATGTGGGTCACCATGTAAGTGAAGCTGCAAGGGGGATAGCTCTGTGGATAGCAATCTGAATTCCTGAGGATAAAATAGTTAAGGCTATACACAAGCAGAGGGCTTTCAGTGAAGAGAGTAGCTCCACTAGGAGTGGCAAGCAAAAGCAGACTTCACGGGGATTAAGAGGGTAAGTGTGACTCCCTGGGGATGATGAGTTATGGTGTGCATGTAACTCTGCTAAGAATGACAGACCAGAGTACAGATGTAACCCCACTGGGGGTAGTGGGTGGCAATAGGGTGTGACTCCTACTGGGGTGTTGGTGTGAAACAGACAACTAGAGATTGAAGGGGTAAGCATGAATCTCTTTTTCTATTGCATACGCCTAACTCCACTGGGGATGTTGATGGAATACACCTGGAAAAAGGGTATGTCCATTTCATAGTTTAAAGTCATGCGTGTAGACTATTTGTCGTGTTGTTTATCATTTTACCACAGGGACGTGCGTTATAGCTTGAAGACCTTGTAACTCAGACCATGGCTACGTAGTTTAAAGTCATGCAGCTAGGACCATGCAGTTCTAAGGTCGTGCAACTAGACCTCTGCTACAGTTTAGGGTCATATAGTTTGGCCCATGCAGTTTAAGGTCCTGCAACTAGACCGTGGCTGTCGTAAGGGAAAGTGACTCTCCTAGGAACCGAGCCATAACTGGAGCCTTGGCTCGTGAAGAGTGAGACTGGGGTGCAGGGAAAGAACTTCCTGGGGAGGCAGGACGAAGGTCTAGACGAAAGTTTCATTGCTTGTGCAGGACTCCATGTTTTGGATTTTGGATGGCGCACACCACATTAACCCTTGACAGAGGGTGCGCGACGTTAGCCACTTGGTGAAGCACGCGGTGACAGCCTTTTGACAAGGCACACAACGATGGCTCCTTTGACGAAGTTGTGCGGCGATAACCCCTTACAAAGTGCACGGTGATCGTTCCTGACGAAGTGCACGATGATGGCTCCTGACGAAGTGCACGACAATGGCTCTTGATAACGGCACGCAACGGTAGCCTCTGACAAAGAGCACGATGATGGCCTTTGACGAAGGCACGCGATGATAGCCCCTGACGAAGGCACGTGGCGGTAGCCCCTGACGAAGGTGTGTGGCGGTACCCCTGACGAAGTTCTGCAGTAGCCGCTGACGAAGGCAGGCGGTGGTAGCCCCTGATGAAGGCGCGATGGTAGCCCCTGACGAAGGGCATGGTGATGGGCTTTTCAGGTCTTGGGTTTAACCCGCCCCAGCTTGGTCTTATTGACGTCTAAGGAAAAGGATTGCAACATCTTTTTGAACTTGTGTGGGATTGTCTGTTGCACTACTGAGTATAAAATAAGGAAACCCTATTTTTCTATTTGAAGGGTAAAACTTTTGAAGGGAGTTTTAGAGAGAGAGAGCTGGAGCTTCATTCAAGAGTTTCCCAGTTAGAAATTCTCGACCCAAATTTGCAGCAGATAGGCCTTCAAGGGTTTTCTGGTGAGCTTGAGCAGGTTGTGGGCCTTCACAATGTGCTCGCGAGTGTTTTTGGATAGTACCAAGGCTTCTTAAGAAGGGAAAGGCGCTTCTCAGAGCCTCATCGATACCTTTCCGATGAAGCTACAGAAGTCACAGTGGGGTTTTGTTGGAGTTCTAGTGCTTTTTCAATAGTCCCAAGGCGGAAGGGGAGGTTGCAGAGAAGTCAGGGGAGCTGACGGTCCTTTGGTTATCGGAAGAAGGAGGAGCAGCAGTGAGTTCATCAAAAAACTCAGTGGAATTTTGACGAGTTTGTGGCAAACTGTTGAAGTGCGAAAAATGGGAGAAGGGAGATCCGTAGGGTCACAAGGAACTTTTCGAGGATTCCAATAGTTTTCTTCCAACTCTGGTAACTAGTAGAAGGCGAAGAAGGGTTTTTTGATGAACAGGAGTGAAGTCGTCAGATCCTTATCCCAATCGGGTGAGGATCCTTCTTGGGTTCAGGTTGACTGCTGACCCACCCTCAATCCAGCATGATCCAACTGATTTGATAGGCATGTAGTTAACCATTCACAATGAGGGGGTGATTGTGATATGTGCCTCCCAACTGAAGGTCATCTTCAGAAAATGAGATTGCCAAGCACACACTCAGGATGGCTGAGTTAACCTCAATATGCTCCACTTCAGTCTCATATATCTCTGGGTTAGAAAGTGCTTGCAC
Organism: Amborella trichopoda; assembly: GCF_000471905.2. Next base: position 4,540,678 of record NW_006499973.1, on the reverse strand, counting down.
CAGGGCCACAATATAGTCTCTAGACAGCAGAAGGGAATGACAGATACTTAGCAGGGCTGGAAGCTTTCTCAAGTGCCCAATTACATTGTATTTCACCTTTTCTCATTAGTCTTCTATGTTTCAGACCCAATCACTAGTGTTGGTGGTAGGGTAGGTTTAGGAACAAGTTTTGGTTTGTTACATTGGCTGACTTTGTTGTTCAGTCGGTGGGGTTTGGGGTGATGGGGAGGCGATAGGTATTTGTAGTAGGGATGTAGATGTTTAAGGTTGAGGCTTAGGGAAAAGTGAAGGATCAGAAACTTGAGGACCTTGAGCTTTTGAGGTGTGGGCTGTAACTTCTTCCCCAATCTCAAGTTCATTTACCTCGTGTTGGATGCTACATCCAAGATCTGCACCATGTGGGAGGCCTCTTTAAAAGAGGAGCTTGAGGGTGGCTCGGTGTTTGCTTGGGTTGACAGGGCATCAGCGACTATAAAAAATCTAGCTACATGGGCCAATATCTTTCTTAGGCGCTTTCGCTGTGACCTGTTAAGGCTGGTGCCTCCGACCTTTTTGTCCAGAGTGTTGAAGTCTAGGCACTGTCGAGCTGCACTTGTGGAAGAAATAGAAGAGAAGGGAGAAGAAGAAGGGTTAGAATGTTCCGTGCAGCTTTTTAGGTCATCATCGAAAATGGACGTGTGCAAGATGTATTTTAGGTCTTGCCCCGGCTTTGAACATCGTGGGGTGTTTTTAGCACTGTCACCCATATTGGAGGACTCCGGAGCTATTGATGACTCAAGGACACCCGTTTGATTAGATCACATGATAAGGGGAGCTACGCCTGAGATGAAGTCCTGTAAGGTTGGCAGTGGGGGAAGGGACAGAAGAAACTCTTCCTCGATTAGTGGCTGAGGGTTGTGGTTTCATTGGAGAGCTTACCTGGGTGCTCCTCTCCTTTTGGATCCCTGAAGACGGGTTTGGTTCATCCTATTGGGCTGATGAGTAGTCCTAGCTTCGTGGACTGCCTCACACTTTAAGGATTTGAACCTACTTCGCCCATGGTGGACTTCCAGAGCAAAGAGGTTGAGGGCTTTGAGGGGTCCGGTGTATGCTCATAAGGGACTTGAATGGGGTTTCCTCTTGGCTGGAGTGACGACTTGAAAGTGCGCTGGGAGAATGGCGCAAATGATGTGGCCTTTCTGCACCTTCTGAGTGACTGTATCTTCTTTCAGCTCGTGGCCCCATACTTGGTGATATGAGCACCAGAGGTTTTCTGTACCCCGAGCAAGGCGCTCAGGCTGCCTGGTAGGCTTGGGAGTGATGAGACCTTGCTAGAGCATTATCTCGAAGAGGGTTTAAAGAGGGTCTAGCTCAGGGCTTCCCAGGGCTTGTGTCGGGAGTTCTTCTTACACAGGTGGAAGAGGGACTTGAGGGCGTCCTTTTGGGTTACCATAAACTTCCTGGAATTACTTAATCTTCTTTCCCAAGAGTTCGTGGAAGCCAATGCATTCGCTAATGTCATGGCCTCGTATTAGGTGATACGAGCACCAGAGGTTCTCAATTCCTGGAGGTAGGAACTTGGGCTACCTTGTCTGCTTTGGCATGATGTGTCCCTCTTCGAGCATTATGGAAAATAGTGCACGGAGGATCCTCATCATCTTCTTGTATTGTGACTATGTGAGAAGCCTCAGTTGCCCTGAATGCTTTCTTTAACTCTTCAAGATTTTTCTAACCCTTGTTAATAAGGGCTTCAATAGTGTCGTTGAGCTTATAGCAGTTTGAGTGGGGTCACCTACTTTTTTATGATAGGCATAATACCTCTCATGTGTCTCTTGTTCAGCTTGTTCTGGAGTGCTGATCTCCGGCAGTTGGATCATGTTTTTCTCCCGTATTAATGAAAGTAGTGCGGCGACCCACTCCTTGTCAAAAGGATACACCTTGTTCCGGTGCTGGGTCCAGAAGTCACTTCGCTCTATGTTTTTAAGGGGCGAGACCTTATAGTAAGACTACTGCTTTCCCTCGGCCTAAGACGTTTGTACCTTGGAGAGGTCCAGGGTTTGAGGAGAGGCTTTGTTAGTGTCAGTCACAGTGACTGCTGCATTGATCACTGCTTTCTGTTGGTTGCCCCGATTGTTGGAGCAGCCTGAGGGTTGCTGAAGAGATCCATCATGGTGCTAAGATAGACCCTCAATATGAATTGCTTTAGAGATGAGCTCTGACATGGAGGGTGGATTGGATGCCTCGACATGCAGGGCGATCTCAGGAAGCATGTTCCATATGAAGGTCTGGACAGCTTCTTTCTCAGTCATGGGAGTGGCATGAAAGGTTGTCAGCACTCTCCATCGGGATATGAACTTGTCAACCAGCTAACCAGGGTCTTGAGTTAGAGTGAGGAGCTCGATGGTTTCCACGTTCCTTTGAACTTTGTAGAAGCGTTGGTAGAACAATTACTCCATTTCCTGTCTGGTATGCACCGAGTTTGGAGGCAGCTAAGCATACCACTGGAAGGCTGGCCCTTCGAAGGTCTCGATGAAATGACAGAGGAGGAGTCACTCGTCAGTCACTGTCTCTCAAGAGGCCACTTGGAAGTGAGCAGTATGCTGGTGCGGGTACGTAGTACTGTTCAACAGAGGGAGCACCCCTTTTTGATAGTTCGGGGGAAATGACACTTGATCGATATAGGAAGGGTACGACTTCTGGTAGAGCGGCACCACTTGCATGTCTGGGACATTGTTCTTGAGACTGTGGGCCACCATGGCATCTATGTCAATTTTGAAAATCTAGCGAGAGGCGGAGCTGTCCTGAGAGACCGGTGGGGGAGTTTGCCTGGGAACGGTGTCTTCACCGGATCGACAATCAGTCTCATGGTGAGAAGAAGGGGACCTGGAGGCTTTCAGGCATTCCATCGTTTCGAGGATGGACTGCATCATTACCTCGAACCTGGTCATCTGCTCTTCTTGGGCGTCATCAGGCCCGCTAATCACCATGACACTGACTATTTCTTCTGGAAGGTAAGAGCCAGGTGAAGTAGTGGACGGCCGGGTTTGGTGAATCATGCTTGAAAAGTCGATCTGTAGGGACTCAGCATGCCCCGACTGGACTCGAGCCTTGTACGCCGACCTTGTGAGGACCGAATCTCGATGGTCTTGGGACCGTAGCTTTTGGGCAGTGATCAACGAGCAGTACTCTTGGACTGGCTCAGGCTCTGGGGTCTGCAAAGGGAAGACGAGATTATAAGGAAGGAGGTCTCCAAAGGTGGTAACCTCAACTTCTTTGGGGGCTTCTTTGGTCAGAATTTGTAGACCTTTCTTTTGCTTGATCTTGATGTTTCTATGGACCTCTTTCCCAAACCAAGCCTAAGGCTTGGACTGCCACATTTTTATTGAGCAGACAAGAGTCGTGTCTATGAGTTGGAGCAAGGAATGGGGTCCAAGGATAGGGGGCAACCTATCTTGCTGTCTTGTAGGCTGAACGCTCGTGTCTGACACTAGGCCGTTGCCTCGAATTCTTTTATGGGGTCCGGGTGCACAACTAACCTAAGGCCGGCTCAAGATGGTACTCTTAGGGAAGACCTTGGAGTACCAGGTCTCGAGGTGCTTGAGAGGAGTAACAGAAGAAGGAGTTGGTTCATGAATTTGCCTGAGCTGAGATCGGGGAGGAACTAGCAAAGCTAGTATGTGTGCACCTTTAAGGTTAGCCATCCGGGTGACATGGGGATCAGTCCGGGCTCGATCAACAGGTTCAACCTTGAGAGGTCGAGACCCACGAGCTTGTGCCTATGAGGGATCGGGTGGGAGCCCTTCTCTTACAGGATGAAGTTGTGTGTGCTAGGAGGGAGGATGAAGTGATCGACCTTCATGTGCTAGAGCTGGTGTACAGCTAGTGTTGCCCTGAGTTATGGGATGCAAATGCAAGGCACATGCAGGATTCGGCCCGAGAAGGCCTAGTCCTGGACGTGAGCCCAAGGCAGCATCAAAGTTGGCTCGAGCTGTGGCTTGAGTGGTTGGGCCATGGGCCTTGAGGTGTGTGTAAGAGGTAGAGGCCATAGGGTCTCTGCCACGATGCATCGAGCCTCTAGGTATAGGGGGGTTGCCTTACGGCAAACCTCAGGAGTGACGACAACCTTCTTGCTTTTCATGATAGGGGTTAGGGTAGCCTTCTGGTGTGCCCCAGCAATATGACCGACAAGGGACTTTCTAGTAGCATGGTGCATGCTGTGTGCGGTAGCAGATGTGCTACCAATGCAAGGGGCCTTGACAGAGGGTCTGCCATGGTGAGAAAGCGGGGAGTCAGGGACCTTTGAGTCCCTCCTCGCACCAGCCCGAGAAAGAACTTGGGCACCGGACTGTGAGTCGTGAATTAGAGGGAATGTAGGGAAGGAGGCTTTAGTAGCTCGCTTCTTTGACGCAGTCACGAATGCGGGGATAAGAAAGTCCTCGACTAGGAAAATCAGGTTGAATAATTCAGGTGCCATAGAAAGTAGTGTAGGAAGTGAAAGATGATAATAGTCAAACAAGAGCGAACCGACGAAGGGGTAATAAGTCCCCAGTGGATTCGCCAAGCTAGTTAGGTGCCTCGATCATGCCTCCCAAGATCTAAGTGATCGGGTAACACGTATCTCGGGATCAGAAGACTCGGGATCTGAGATCGCTCTGTGGGGAACCTTATTTAAGGACAAGGGAAGGTATCCAACTAGTGAGAGAGGAATTTTGGATGTGCGGTGGGGACCAACCTCTCCTGGGTCTGTGACTTACTCGGGCTGACTCGTGCCGGCACCCTCTTAGATCATGACGAAAATCCCCCCAGCTAGTTCAATTTGATCAGAATCACCTCCCTTGACCTGTAATCTCCTGATTTTCTGCTCAATACTACTATGGTTAATTTGCAAGACAAGAGGGTTGAAAGACCCACCCTTGTCTTAGGGCAATGCACATTCGTATGGTTGAGAATGTGAAAAGTTAGGGTGATGAAATGAAAAGCATGAGGCGACGAAGAGATGGGGTCCCGACGACACTACGCGTTCCCACCCACAAAGGTGGAGTAGTAGTGTCGCAGCCCTTGGAGGATGTTGGACACTACTGCTCATGGCTAGAGGGCGAGCACTGAACTTCACGAGGCACTAGACGAAGCCACTGACAACACAAGAAGGCAGCACACCCCTACGCAAAGGTTGATAACCTTTTGTGAAGTGTGCATCTATAGACATTTGTGAAGCGCGCGACGACAGTTCTTGCCAAGGCACACGGCTATAGGCATGGGACGTAAGAATAACCTGCGGATGGTGATAGGTTGGACGATTACGCAAACAAGGTTCGTGGGCGGTGATAGGCACCGAGCATGCAAAGGAAGCTCACGGACGGAGATAGGCACTGAGCACGTGAAGGAAGCTTTTGGATGGAAATAAGTGTTGTCGCGACTTCTCGCGGGCGGCAATGAGTTGGAGGATCACACGCAGGAGATTGGTGGGCGGCGATAGGCACCGAGCACCCAAAGGAAGCTCGCAAATAGCAATAGCCACTGAGCATGTGAAGGAAGCTCGAGGACAGCGATAAATGTTATCGCGACCTCTCGCGGACGGCGATAGGAACGCAACAGGGGGAAGACCCCGTACAGGCGGCAATGAGTTTCCTCATCTGCGTTCTTCACTAAGACATCGAGGACCTCTCAGGGGACGGCTAGAAGCAGTGCCGTGTGCCAGCCTCGCTGAGAGCCAGAGATGAACCAAAAGAAGGGGAGAGGAGCTTGCACATGGTACTGCTATCACCATGTGTGACATGTGAAGCCACAGGGAGAGGAAAAGAGAAAAGAAAGAGGCATGCACGACACTTCCACTACAGTGCATGGCCTCTGAGGGAGGCTCATACGAGGAAGAAGAAGAAGAAAGAAACGAAAAGAGAGAAGATTTTACCTTGAGCCTAGGGGTACCGGTTCAATAGTTTCTCTCTCCTTACTCTCTCTCTCCAAACGTGACCCAACAATGCTAAGAAAGAGAAACTTTATTAAGTAAAAACTCTCTCTTTTAGAAAGGGTTCAAACCACTTGCGTGCAATGATGGGATGTGGTATATATAGAAATGTGCGCAAACATCGGTGGATTGATCAAAATTAAACCTAATTGCTAAAAATTAAGACTTAACTGAATTAAAAGAAATTAGAAAATAGGCTGCAAATGATAGATTTGCCCCTTCCTAACAAGTTGTGGACTTCCAAGACAGTCCCTGTGTTGCCTTAGAACATGCATGATTTTTCATGGAAGATTCAGGGTTGTTCTAATGCCCGTTTGAGCGAAAGATGATTCTTTTCTTGAAGGGCTCGGCATCATGGTGATCGATTTGATACCCACTTCGAGCCATGGATCGTGTTTTTAGGGAACGATCATGTGACTTGAAATTTGAATGAATCTTGAAACTTTGGATCGGTTGTGTGCTCGTTCCTTGATGTTTTTATATGATTTCTTCACTGGATCACACTGAACATACCATCATGATAGAAGGGCAATAAAAGCAGCTCGATTCTGTGCCCGGACGAAGATTTTACAACTTTAGAGTTTTGGCCGGACTCTAGAATTCTGGCTACCGAATCTGCAGTCGCTTCATTAGTTGTGTGCAGAATTCGACCATTCATCGTACTTGAGGTTTGGACTAGTGATAGCCATTGACCTTACGGACACGATGGAACTGGTTTCACATCGATCGGGCTCTCGAGCGAGGCACGACGCTGCTGAATTTCATACAACTTTTCATGGATGAGCAACTCTCTCTAGCTTTTCTTCGCGCTCGGGCATTGTGGCGAGGCATTCCACATATCGAAATGCTCGTCTCGATGCAACGCACACGCTCCATCAAGTTTGAGCAAGATCTGATCTCAGACGAGGGAAATATAAGTATCGAAATTCACTATTTGTGATTCCCTCTTTAATGGATTTGGGTTGTAGGGTGGCCGCACAAGAATAACATGTGGCTCCTCCTGTTTTGCTATCTGTTTAAGCTGAAATTTAGCTCTTGTGAGTTTTCAACCGTGTCAGATCCAATGACAGTAGTCCCACAACAATTGAAGGCACCGAAGATATAGCACTAGTTATAGGGTCCGTTTCAAGGTGCTAGAGGCTGATTCTGCTGGAATTGTTTCTCAGTATGCACTACCTTAGACAAGTTGGATGACGAAACTGGACAAGAGACTTTTGATAGTTCTTATGAAGATCTTGGCTAGTTATGGGGCTATTATGAGATTGTTAAAATTTCCATTATATGTTAAGCGTTTTTTGACTAGGGACCCATGATGATGAAAAATGTCTTCCAACAATCCCTACGAGGGTGCCTCTCAACCTCCCTGTAACTTTCAAACCAGGCTCCTACAACTTGATATGCTTGAAGCCGACACTTCTGCTTCTCATTTAAGGAAGGGGGAAGAATCATGACTTACACTAGAGCTCTATTAGAAGCAGAGATGTCTGGATCACGGGCCTCTGCATTTGAAGTTAATAAGAAGACATTTAAAGATAATGATGATGAGTTGCAGGAAGCTCTAGAAGAATGGCAAGAAGGCCGCCAAGCTACAGCCGATGAACTCGAAGAAATAAATCTAGGGGATGAGGTTTAACCCAATCCCACTTTCATTTCAGTAAATATGTCTCTAGAACAGAAGGAGAGCTTTACTTCCTTTTTGCAAGAAAATCAGGACGTCTTTGCCTGACATTACCATGAGATGCCTAGTTTAGAATCGCAAATCGTAGTCCACCATCTCGACATTGATCCATCTATCAAGCAGAAATCAAGAAGGTTCAAGCATGACCTTAAAATGCAGATAGATGTTGAGGTAACCAAACTCAGGCAAGTAGGCTTCATTTGCAAAGTCAAGTACCCAAAGTCGCTGGCAAATGTTGTGCTACTCAAAAAGAAAAATGGTCAAATCACGGTCTACATTGACTTCTATGACCTTAACGCCGGTTGCCCGAAGGATGATTTCTTGTTAGCATTTACGGAGATTCTCATTGACTCTACAACTCACTGTCAAATCTTCTCTTTCATGGATGGATACTTCGGGTACAACCAGATATGGATGGCCCCAAAAGATGAGGAAGCCATCGCATTCCTATCTCCAAAGGAGTCTGTCGCTACACAATGATGCCTTTTGGATTGAAGAACATCGGTGCCACGTATCAGAGAGCAATGATGACCATTTTCAAGGACATGATCCATAAGGAGGTCAAATGTTATATCGATGACTAGGTGGTAAAATCCGAGAAGAGAGTGGCTCACATGAAAGATCTTGAGAAGGTGTTCGAATGGTTACGCCTTCATCAACTCGAGATGAACCCTCTAAAATGTGCTTTGGGCATGCGATCAGGAGAATTCTTAGGAGTCATTGTCAGACACTAAGAGCTGGAGGTTGAGCCTGTCAAGATCAAGGCAATCTAGGAAATGCTGCCACGAACTACACTGCGAGAACTACGGCCCCTTCCGGGATAGCTGGCTTACATCCGCAGGTTCATCTCAAATATCTCAGATCGTTGTAATCCTTTTACACACCTACTGAAGAAAGATACTCCATTCATCTAGGATGAAGCATGTCAAGCAGCGCTCGCTGACATCAAGAAATATTTGCTCAACCGCCCAGTGCTCTCTACACTAGTGCTGGGAAGACTCGTATCCTATATCGTACCACCTTGGACGAGTCACTTGGAGCATTATTGGCACAAAACATTGACAAAGGGAAAGAAACCACATTATAATATCTCATCCAAAGGATGAGGTGCTGAGAAGAATTATCCCCCTATTGAGAAGATGTGCCTTTCTCTGATCTTCATGGTACAAAAGCTCAGTCATTACTTACTTGGTCATGAAGTGAAGCTTATATCAAAGGCTGATGCTGTAAAGTTTCTTATGACACGCCCATGCTAGTCGGGACGCCTGGCTCAGATGGCCTTATTGCGGATGGAATTTGACATCATATATGTACCACATAAGGCTGTCAAGGGCCAAGCTTTGGTTGATTTTCTCACAGTGTATCCCGGACCAACAGAATCTCCTTTATCAAGTGACTTCCTTGATGAAGAGGTATTCTGTAAAGAACTTGCTGACGTGTGGGACATGTACTTCGATGGAGCCTTCCAATCTGATCAAGGGGGTGCCAAAGTGGTATTCATGACTCCGAAAGGCAGGGTACTTCCTCTATCCTTCTCTCTTACCAATGTTGGTTCCCATAATGAGGTGGAATATCAGCCCTTAATAATTGGGTTGGAGATAGATTTCGATCTAGATTTAGAGCAGCTCAAAATCTATGGCGATTCTGAGTTGGTCAATTGACAGCTCAAGCGGATTTATGACATAAGAAAAGGCACTCTCAAGCCTTATCACGATACTATAAAATCATATACGGCTCAGTTTGATGATGTATCCTTGAAACATATCCCTAGGAGATTGAACTCATAGGTTGATACACTCACAAAGCTTAGAGCTACAACTCAATTGTCCTCCCTAGCGCCTACACCTATCTGGGTCACAGAATGGACACACATCGAGTTGAGAACTAAAGTTGACGCAGACGATGAGAGAGTCCTCTTTCTTAGGTGCCCGCCTTATCCATTTGGGGCACTCTTATCAGCCAAATAGGTTATCAAAGATGAACAGGAAACGGCACAAAGTCAAGGAGCAGTTATGCAAAAATAAGAACCAGAGGTCTTCGGCCCAATGTGTGCGGAGGTTGAAGAGGTAGAAGACTGGAGAGAGCCCCTTATTAACTCCATAAAGTATGGTAGACTGCTTGAAGATCGTGCTGAGCGTAATAACGTGTATCGTATGTCTACTATGTATACTCTCCTGGAAGGGAATGTTCTCTTCAGACTCTCTTTCGATAGTATCCTTCTTAGATGCGTTGACACACAGGAGGCAAATAAGGTCTTGAACGAAATTCACTCAAGAATCTATGGATTGCATCAGTCTCGCTCTAAACTCTATGAATGGATATGCAGATTGGGGGTATTATAGGCCTTCGATGGCAGCCGACTCTTTAAACTATGCCAAGAGGTGTCAGGTGTGCCAAATGCATTGAAGTCTTATCCATCAGCCCCCGGAGCCCTTACACCCTACATTCGCATCATGGCCCTTTTATCAATGTACATTGTAGGGCAATCGGCCCTCCTTATGTAATGGGTCATGCCTTCATTCTAGCGGCAACTGATTATTTCTCTAAATGGGCTGAAGCAGTCCCACTCAAGCAAGTTTCAGGGGCTACAGTGGCTAACTTCGTTCGGCATCACATCATATACCAGTTTGGGGTGCCTGACCGGATTATCTTTGACAACGACCCTCAATTCCAAAGTAATCATATTGATCTTCTGGTTAACCAGTTCGGTTTGAGTGGAAATACTCAACTATGTACTACCCTCAGGCGAATGGCTTAGCTGAGGCATTCAATAAGACCCTATGCAGTGTTTTGAACTCAATGTCAAAGACGAAGAAGAATTGGCATGAGAACCTTCCTGAAGCACTATGGGTCTATCGCACTACTATACGAAATGCTATTGATTCCACTCCTTATTCCCTGGACTATGGGGGCGAAGCAGTTCTGCCTCTTGAGATTCAGCTCCCTTCATTGAGGGTCGCCATACATCAGGGACTGACTGAAGATGAGAGTGTCAAGCTTCATTATCAAGACTTAGATGCCCTCGAGACTAGAGGCTCAGCATAATCTTGGGCTCAACTAGGGGAGAATGAAGCGGGCATTTGATAAGTAGGCTAAGGCTTGCTCATTCACTCATGGGGACCCCGTTTTAGCTGTCAAAAGGCCCATTGTCATGCATGGAAGGAATAAAGGGAAGTTTTAACCCAAATGGGAAGGTCCCTTTATAGTTAAGAAAGTCTCACTAAATGGGGCTTACATACTCGTACATCCTGATGGGGAGGAGGCAATGCCCCCTATCAATGGGCGATACTTGAAAGAGTATTATATCTAATATGCTCTCAAAAGATCCCTTGTATAATCGAAAAGAGTTAAGAAAAAGAGGGAAAAGAAAAAGAAGCATGACAGTCCAAACGAAGTTCAAATTTTTATTACATTAAAAAAAAAGGGAGTTACAAGTTACAATCAAAGATTATTATTAGGGAGGTCACAAAGCTTGCATTTGAGGAAAAGAGAACAGTTAACCCCCAGTGTTGCTCTTGCATCTGACGAAAAGAGGGCGGTTATAAGCCAAAATGTCCTCTTACATCAGAAGAAAAGAGGACAATTACAGGCCAAAAATGGCTCTCACAATAGGAGAAGATGGAAGCGCTTTGACCAAGTATATCAAATATACAAAGCATACTTCTCTGGCAAGGAGCTGGCGTATGATGTATAGCATACCCTGTTCACAATGGGCGCCCTTCCACAAAACAACATGGACTTCACTGTTGTGCTGAAGGACTTGGCTTCCAATAGGCATCATAAGCTAGGCCTTCCCATTGGTCACCACCCTTTGCTTATCCTAGGCAGCTGTGCGTGAACATCACCGCACATAGTTCACCACCAACAATCCCCACATGTAACTCACTGTCACATGTGACCAACACGGTACTCGTCATGACTCTGACCATGCGTGACTAAGGCACTGCTAAGCGTCGTATAAGGCCAACGTCGGTTGTGTACTCAAACCTTAATGTCGGCTGTGCTTTTAATGCATAGTGCCGACTGCGTTTCTTGAGGGCTAACACTGGCTGATTTTCTAAAGCCCAGCACCGACTGTGTTTTTAAGGCCCAACGCTGACAAAATTCCTTGAGAGCTAACGCTGACTGTGTTTGGCGAAAGGCTAACGCTGATTGTGTCCTCTATCACCGCATGTGTTCGCTTGCGATGGTGACCCTCCAGCTTCCTCAAGAGCCTTCGTCTCCCTGTGCCTCTCGGCTCCCGTGACCCTTCAGTTGCCTAAGACACTTTGTCTTCTCAGTGAATGTGCACATTCCCAAGACCCCTCGCAGCTATTCACCTCCTAACGGCTGTTCACCTTCCAACAACCGTTCGCCTCTCTAAGACCTCTCGAGTTCTCAGCAAAAACTCCCTTCCACTGTCGGAAACCCTCTGCTACCTCTTCCTCCTTTCTCCAAGACACCGGAAAACCACAGGAAAACTCAAGTAAAGTTAGTGAAAGGTCGTCGGAAGTTCCCTGCTGCAACTTCACCTTTTTTTCACTTTTTCGGCTATCCCAGACTATAGCCGGAGTTCTCTGTTTCCCCAATGAACTCCCTTTTCCCTCTATAGCTATCATGAACCCTATATTCCTGGCCTTCCCTGCCTGTGTTCCCTCTCTCTTAGTCAGAAACTGTCCCTGCTTGTCGACATGCTCCTACAAACCTTGTCAGAACACCCTGCATGCTCACTGGAGTTCTCGTCGAAAGCACTCGTTCATTGTTAGAAACAATTTTGGCCTTAGCCGTTTTTACCTTTGGTGAAACAGTAAAAATGGGGTTTACCCCCATATATAGAAAATTTTTCCCTCAAATGCCACCCACAAACCACGAATGAAAGTTAGGTCCCTGAAGACCAAATGACGATGGGCCAGACCAGGTCGGGCTCCTACCCACGACCCGAATGAAGTTTACCGCTGCCCATGAAAACCCATGCATTAAAAGCTAAGACCGGGTCGGGCTCGAGCCAGAGACCCAAACACAAATCACTGCCGGCTGTGTAATCTATACCCAGTGCCAGCCGTGTTCTCAACCCAGCATTGGATGTGTTCTCAACCCAGCACTGGTTGTGCCGGCTGTGTTTTCAACGACCCAGCACCGGCTGTTTTCTCAACCCCAGTGCCGGCTGTGTTCAAGAGATAGCGCTGCATGTGCTCAACGCCGTTTCACCTTCGCGTACGACCATTGTCGTGCGCCCCCATGCTAATGTTGTGCATGTCCTACTATTGTCATCCCCAACAAAGTCACACCTATGTCATTACACCCAGATTGTGACTTGTCATCCCCAATAACAAACAAAAGTGATCCACACATCGACAATAGTAGTCATACCTGTATTAGAGCCCCTTATCCCCAATGGAGTTACGGTTAATCTTACCACCTTAATCCCCTGTGGGTCTGTTTCACACCAAGTCATTATTCCTTTGCTATCTTATCTCCAGGGAGTAGGGTTGCCTGTTATAAACCTATTCTCCATGGAGTCTCATCTTTCACCCCAAGAAGTCGTACTTGTCCCCTAATCCCCAAGGAAGTCTGCTTCTATTTTCCATCCCTCGTTGGGCCACCATCTCCATTTGAGCCCTCTTCTTGTGTATGGCCTTAGTCATTATATCCTCAGGGAGTCAGATTGTTGTCCACAAGACCTCTCCCCCATGCACCTTCACCTACATGGAGAACCACACTATGCTACATGACCTTAAACTGCATAGCCTTGGTCTAGTTGCACGACCTTAAACTGCATGGTCCATGTTGCATGTCCTTAAACTGCCCAACCTTGGTTTAGTTGCACGGCCTTAAACAACATGGTACATACTATATGACCCTAAACTATAGTGCACGTCCTAGCGACATGACATTAAAAGGCTCAGCACCATAGTCCAAACTATATGACCTTAAACTGTAGCGGAGGTTTAGTTGCATGACCCTAAGTTGCATAGTCTTAGCTACATGACTGAAAACTACATAGCCATGGTCTGAGCGATCTGACCTTAAACCATAATGCACGTCCTAGTTGCATGATGTTAAACTTCTTTGGATAAGTCCAAGAGGCATGACCTTAAACTCGCCCCGACACATGCACACACACCCTTTAACGTGCATCTTCATGCATGCCTTCCCTAACCGACCCAATCATTGGCGCACCATCTTCATTACCTCCCCAGTGAGTCCACCTTTCTTCAATACCATTATCTATCATCCCCCGGTGAGTCGCACCCATGATGAAAAAAAGACGAGCCATTCCACCATCCAAACTTGCCGTCAGTTTGTGGGTCACCACTTTTCACCTTCCATCTGTACATCACCCATCTTTCAAAGGCAGCTTCATGAGTCAAGCCATCACCAAACTCACTCTGTGGCCTCCATAGACTGTCATCCATCTCCACCACGGTCCAACTGTATGACCTTAAACCATAGTGCACATCCTGACCGCATGAATTTAAACTGCTTTGCACAGGTCCCGAAGGCATGACCTTAAACATGCCTTCACACAATAATAGTAATAAGGGGCATGGTGTATACTAGGACAAGGGAACGCCATGATTAAAAATGACGGACGGGCATGGTCACGAAATCATGCGTAAAAGAGTTCCGTAAAATAAAAACCTAGGCACAGTGAAAACCCAAAAGGGGACCGTGAGTACAAATGGAAGAAAATGGCAGACCTGATCGAAAGGTCGTGGGTAAAAGAGCCCAAAAAAAAAAGCAAGTTACTGAAAACCATCTCCACGGTGCCGCTTCTCAAGTCTAAGTGAAAATTCGCAAAGGATGCTTGGACCAATAAGCAGGGAAGCAACACTTGCCCCTACAGGCGGCTTCAGCCCGCAATCAAAAGAAAAATCCCTGGTGTCACAATACCAAGACCCAAAGTTATAAGCATCAAGTAAAGATTCGGACTGCTGAAGTCCACTTGTAAAACAGGACTCGATGGATAGAAGTCTCGCCAAAAAAGCAAGACAAGTCTCATGAAGAAAATCATCATTCCCAGGAGGTCATTAATGCACTCCGAGAGGTTGAAGACACCCCAAGAAGGCCAATTCAGCCATGACTTTGGTGCGACAACAGGATTGAGTCCTTTGGGGCCACCTCGGATAAAGAAGAGAGGTTTCTTGATTGTTGAAATTTTTAACCAGTCGGCAGGGGTTATACCCAAAGCTGGTAACCTCGAAACTAAGGTACCCTGCCCGTCAAGGAATATCTGGTGCACAACGCACACGATGCCAACAGAAGGCCCTTCAGCACACTACGAAGAAAAAACAAACAAAATCCTCGAAATGTGGACCAACACCAGAGGATACAAACAAACCCTAATCAAATAGGAACAATTCCCTTCAGCATGACACTCGCCTGCTAGACAGGCTTGATTTTGACCAATGAGGTTCGTATAAAATCCTTAGTTATTAGAATCACAAATAGTCCCTTGAGGGTGAGGACTTTGATCGGATCTCTAAAAAAAGGTCTCTTCTTCTCCTAAAGTCCCCACGGATGGGCCTACAGATTCCATCCAAACATTTGTGCATCTTAGTTACAACATTGCATGGATATCTCCTCGACGTTCGTGTGGTCCTGCGGCTAGGAACAAAAAAGTACTAAAGCCGAGGAAATTTTTCGAATGTTGCCCTTTTCATTTCTATCGAAGCATAACATTCTGTGGGGCAATCATTTTTAACACATTTTTCAACACCTTGGTCCTTGATGCGGAGTAAAGAGGAAGTCGGTCAATAAATCCTGACAAACAGTGGAAATTTAGAAAATCCCATAATTACCCTAGAACTTGTTAAGGTCTTCATAAGGACTTTAAAAGGTCACCTGCCAAGTTTCGTCTCATTTCGACATGTCTAAGGCAGTGAGCACAAAGAAACAATTTCGAAAAATTTGGTCTCTAGCACCCTGAAATGGACCCTTATAACTGGAGCTCTATTTTTGGTGTGTCAAATTGCTCTAAGACCACTGCCTTTAGATCCAGCACAATGGAAAACCCCAAGAGCAAAATTTTAGCTTAAACAAACACTCCAAGAAGAAGCTATAGACAAAAGATTGAAACAGGAGGAGCCACACACTATTCACGTGAGGCACCCTGTGACTAAACTCCATTAAAGAACAGTCATGAACAGTGACTTATGATATCCATATCTCCCTCGTTCGGGGTCGGATCGTGCTCAAACTTATTCTAGCATGTTCGTCTCGTCAAGATGAGCGTTTTCATATATGGTACACCCCGTGACAATGTCTGAGCAGGGAGAAAAGCTAGAGAGAAATTGCGGATTCGTGAAGAAATTTACAGAAAATTCAGCAGCGACACACCTCACTCAAGCATCCAAATCATAGCTCTTATGCATCGGATAGACGCATGATCAATTCCATTGTGTGCGTAATGTTTAGAGCTACCATTGGTCCAAATCCCGTACATGATGAATGGGTGGATTTTGCACATGAAGGTGACAAAGTGACTGTAATTTTCAAATGTCAGATTCTAGATTCTGGCTATAACCCATAAGTTGTGAAATCTTCGTTTGGGCTTCGAATACTGTCCTGTTTAGTGCCACATGATCGTGATGGCATGATCAGTGCACTACAATGAATAAATCACAGGAAAACATCAAGGAATGAGCGCACTGTCAATCCAAAGTTTTCAAGATTGAAGCAAATTCAATTCTCATGGTCACACAATCTGTGGCTCGAAATGGGTATCAAATTGATCGTCAAGCCGAGCCCTACAAGAAAACAATCATCTTTCGATCAAATGGGCATCAGAGCAACCCCAGATCAGTCAAGAAAGATCACGCAAGTTCTAAGGCAGCAGTAGAGACTGTTTTGAAATTCCATGATTGTTAAACAAGGTCAAAATAGCCATTTTTCACTGTATGTTTTAATTTTTTTTAATTCAGAATAATTGTAATTATCACCAATTAGGCTTGTGTTTTGACATCCACCCATGTTTGTGCCTGATTCTATATAAACATCTGAACCTAATTGTAAAGGACCCCCCGTTCATTCTTCACATTGATCAATAAAATTCTAATCTTTGCTTTGACTTCGTGGGTGTGTCTTGGAGAGAGAGAGAGGAGAGAGAAGAAAGGGCTGATACCCTTGGATAAGGAAATTTTCTCTCTTCTCCTCTTTTCTCTCTCATCTCTCTCTTCTCTCTCCTCTTTTCTCTCTCCTTTTCTCTCTCCTCTTTCTCTCTCATCTTCTTTCTCTTTCCTCTTCTCATCTCTATCTCTTTCTCTCTCCTTCTCTCATGTCTATCTCTTTCTCTCTATTTCTCCTCTAATCAATCACTTCTTTCCTTCCCTGTTGTTCTCTCTTTTCTTCCTTCATGCATGGTAGACTTATCGTCTATCTTGATGTCTTCCCACTCCTGAAACATAAATAGTGAGTCGGGCCTCGGGCTGAGCCTCTGTCGAAATTCCCTCATCTCTCGGAAGCCTATCGCCGCCTGTGTTCTTTCTTTCTTCTCTTTTTTATCACAAACAGTGAAGCCTATTGTTGCTTATGCTCTTTCTCTCTTCTCTCTTCTGACATAGACAGCGGAGGTTCATCGCTGCCTGTGTTCTTTCTCCCTTCTTTCTTATGACATAAATCGTGGAGGTTCATCACCGCGTGTGTTCTTTCTCTCTTCTCTATTCAAACACAGACGGCGGAGACTCATTACCACCTGTGCTCTTTCTCTCTCTTCTCTCTTCTGTCATAGACGATGGAGGCTCATCACTGCCTATGTTCTCTACCACTTCTTCCTTCAATCACAGATAGTGGAAGCCCATCACCACCTGTGTCTTCTCTCTCCTCTCTTATCTCTCAAATGGTGGAAGCCCATCGTCGCCTGTATTTTCTCTCTCATCGGCTCATCGCCGTCCATGTTTTCCTCCTCCTTTCCTTTCACTCTTTTTCTTCTTCTCCCTATATTTCTCTCTCCTCTTCCTTTTCCTCATTCTTCTCTCTCTGTCCTTTCTCCCTTGTTCTTCTTCTTCTTTCTCTTTCTTTTCCCTCTTCCCTCCTATTCTTCTCTTCTTCTTCTCTCACTGTTTTCTCTCTCACCTCGCTCTCTCTTTTATTTTTCCTTTACTATTTCTCTTCTTCTCTCTCGTTTGACCAAGAGAGGTCGCGACTAGCATTTCATGGTAGTCCTGTCGTCTAGGCGTAATGTCGTTCTGCCAGTTAAAGTTATTTTACCCACCTTACTGTCACAACAGACTAGCCATCGTGTCAAGCTGGTTGGTATTATTATCATTGTCTAGTAGGAATTCCGTTGAGCCGGTCGGAGTTACCGAGCCCGTGTTACTACCATGTTAGGTCAATTACATACTAGTCTAGTCACTGTGTCGATCTCATCTCTTGGTCAAATTATTCTCACCCCAATCTTTATTCTCTCATTCTTCCTTTCTTCTTTTTGGATGTGCACGCCTATGTCCATTCGCCAGAAAGGCAAGGTGGGGTCTCTTGACCCACTTGTCTTGTAATATTAGCCATGTGTGTGTGATTCCAAAAACAGAAGAGTACAGGCCAAGGGAGGTGATTTCAAACCAATTCTAAGACTAGGGGGCTTTCTTTGTGATCTAAGAGGGCGCCCACGAGATCCAAGCCGAGAAAGTCTCGAACCCACTTCAAATTCCTCTCTCATCGATTGGTATACCTTCCCTTGTTCTTGAGCAAGGTTTCTGAGAGAGCGATCTCAAGTCTTGGGTTCCCCTAAAACGCGAGATTGTGGCCGCCAGATCATCTTAATCTAGGGGGCAAGATGAAGGCACTTAATTAAACCAGTCCATAGCCAAGATAATATAAAAGTCTTCGATGCCTAGGAGTATCAGGTCTGTAGGTAATATCTACCCCTTAAGCACAACCCCACAATTTCTATACACTATGTTAGTTTTTATAGATCCTCCCATAGGTGTGCTTACTACGAAAGTCCAATCAAGTTGTGCAGGTTTAGCATTCAGGTGGCATGCAAAGTGTGGTGCAATAAAAAAATTGAAAGATCCATAATCAATTAAAATTCTTTCTTTAATTCCACAAACAGAAAGCGTACCTCAAATAACAGAGGTTGACGCCTTAACCTCTTGCTCTGTCAGGGCGAACACCCGACCTTGGGTCTTTGGTCGGTCTTCTTGTCCTTTGACTGAACAGTCTTTAACTAGGTAGTCTGGCTTGCCACACCGAAAATAAGCCCTGGTCTTCCTGAAGCATTTCGCTGTCGTATGATTACTCAGACCTCAGTGAGGGTAGACTAGGTGCAGATTACCTAATACATCTCTCGAGAAAGTCCTCTGAGTCTTGACAGCGCCTTAATCACTCATACCTCTAAATTCTCTCCTTGGAGGTGGTCGGGCTTTCTTCTTAAAATTCCCGGGCTTTGTGGCCCCCAATCTCCCCTCTTTCCTCAAACGAAAGTCTTCGCAATCTCTGTCTATTTTCAGGGTGAGATCCACCAGTGGGGAGAAGGTCTTGAGGTTAGCTGAAATGATCCTCCCCCTTATATTAGGCCAAAGGGCCCTCTCAAATTTGCTAGCTTTTCGCACCTCTATGTCAATAATGTGTGGCGCCAACCTCGATAGCTCAATAAACTTTACCGTGTACTGTTCCATGGACATTCTCCCTTATTGTAGCTCTACAAACTCCACTTCTTTTTTTTCTCTGACCGAGTCGGGAAAATATTTCTCATAAAATGTTTCCAAGAAGTTCTTCTAAGTGGTTATAGTTCTTGACCTCTCCCAAGACTACTTTATTGAGCTCCAGCAATGCTCAGCCTCTCCTTCGAGCATGAAAGTACCCAACCTGACTCTATGTTCATCTATACAGTTTAAGACATCAAAGATCTTCTCCACTTATATTCTCCATCTCTTATCCTTTTCCACTCCCCCATGCCCCACGAAAGTCGGAGGTGCCAGCCTACTGAATCTTTCTATCAAACCACAATCACTCTGATCAGGGGCAGGGGTAGACGAGGCCGACATCGATTCCTTAATCATTTGTGTCATGGCCCCAAGAGTCCTAAAGAATTCCCTGAGGGCCTCGGTGTTCTCTTTGCTGAAACTCGCATTGTTGGCATGAGTCCTCGGTATCTTCCACCTAAAACACAAGCACCCAGTTACTAGCCTATCAAATAATTGTCATAAAGACACTTCTAAAACATCCTAGGCCAAGAATCCAGTTCTGGTTGCTCTGATATCATAGACTGTCATGACCCCGCCCCTTGGTCCCGTATGGTACATAAAGAAGGGCAACATAGTGCAGGACCGGGACATGAGGTAGTGAACGCCATTCAGGTGGGAGTGGTTCAATGCATATAAAGGTGCAATAAAAAAAGAAAATTAAAAATCCAATAAAAAAGACAGATATAAACCCAAAAACACAGTCATTTTCATTAACATCCGTTATCCAAAAATGCTTTTACAATTAGTTCAAGGCACTATTGGCCCACAAAATACAGAGTTACATAAAACACTTCAATGGCACAGCCACCAAAACCTACTCTAAAAAGCTTCTATAGAATCCTATCTCCAAACTCTCTGCTTCACACGTCCGACATGCAAGCTAGCTTTCTGTTCTTTAGATTAGTGACTATCACTCTATAGTCATGGGAAAGAAATGAAATGTGCTAACAGCCCAATAAGCAGATCTACACCACTGCATTCCAACTTTATAAACAGTGATGACAGTTAACCGTACTCACTAATTTACATAGATTTCAAGAGAAGTTTTCCCCCTTATGACTTCAGTGCTTTAACAGTGTAAGAATAAACCCAATTCAATTATCAAGAATATGCGATGCACAAGTCATGAATCATTCCATCTTAAGCAGAACAGTAAGGCTGACATATCACATTTTCACATAGTAAAAGCTAGAGATGCCTACTCTTGAAATAGAAGTTTCATCGATCAAGCCAAGCCAATCCTGTAACTTGAAACCTCTGCCCTCGTTCAGGAGGGAGGACAATGACAAGTGGGTGTCAGACTTCTTAATGTCCTCACACATGAATACATCCCCAGCACGCTTTGGGATTTTCGATAGTGGCCTTGCAAGACGTGACCCTCTCATGTGCCCTTCAAGCGAGAGAGTGTTACACTATCATTGTGTGACCCAATGCGTAGTGCCTATTACAATTGACGGGTGCGACCCACCCAATTACTCAGTTTCACTTCCCGACCACCCTAGTCCTATCATTGAGGTAGAGGTACAATCAATATTTGCCGACATAACAGTATTCAACTACCAATGGGTGACCCATTACATAGTGGTCACTGTCACATTATATCATAGTTTATCCGCATCACAGTGTTTTCTCAGTATAATAGTGTCACTACCAATGGGTGTCCCATTGTGTAGTGGTCAGTATCCCTGCATCTTATTATCACATTTCTAATATCATGGTATGAATGTCACATTATGACGATATCAGTATCTCAGTATGACAACAGCAGTATCACAATGGGGCAGTAGCAATATCACAGTATGACAGTAGTAGTATCACAGTATGACAGTAGCAGCATTACTGTATGACAGTAGCAGTATCATAGTATGGCAGTAGTAGTATCATAGTATAACAGTAGCAGTAACGTAGTATGGCAATAGCAGTATCATAATATGACAGTAGTAGCATCACAGTATAATAGTAGCAGTATCACAGTATGGTAGTAGAGGTATCACAGTATGAAAGTAGCAGTACCTCATTTTTAGTATCACAATTCACATTTCCTACCACTTCAAACAGTGACGTTTGAAATAAAGAGGGTAAAAAATTTTGATCTATTAGAAATTTGTAGACTGTTTCAGAACTAATTTTATACTAAACACACATATCTTTCAATTGAGGGTGGTTTGAAAGCATTTGGATCCCCTTTGATCCTTCAAAAGTTCAAAGCAATGGTGGTTCACTATCTGTGCCCTGTTGTGCTTCTGAGACAGCGACATACCTCACTTTGCACCGCTATAACATTCAATCCATAAGATTTTTTAAAACGGTTCCAAAACCAAAATTTGGGTAAAAATATGTATCTTGCCAACAAGGTAGTTTGAAATTGATTGGACTCCATTTATTAATTAAAAAGTCTATAACAACCAAAGTGATGGTTATGAGTTTTAGTGAAATATGTCCATAGTCACATGCCTTCACTAATAATTGTATAACTTTCAATCTAGGAGGAATTTGGAAATAATTTCTAACATACAACTTTAAGCTTACTCAGCGATATTTCTAATGGCGATAATTTGAGAAAAAATGGACTTCATTTGATTAGTTAAAACTAATGGCAACAGCAGTGATAGTTAAAATACTCATGAAAAACAGCCAACAATGACATGCTTATATAAATTCAAATATAACTTCACATTTATATGGAATTTCAAGAATAGACAAACATGAAAATTTTAGTAGACTCACATATCTTTCTAATGGAAGTTATTTGAGGTTATTTTTACCTCATTTAGCTATTCAAAATCCTATTACAAAAACATGTATGTTCCTAGAATTTCACAGTAACACTTAACATGCTTCAAGAACAGGCTCCATAACTTTCAATTCTCAGTGAATAACATCATAATAACTATTCCTTTTCAATATATACATCTATATATACATTTTTTTTTTCTACAGAATTTTGTAAGCCATAATTCATTCTCAACACCAAAATTCATCATACAACCAAGGCATCATCTCAGTGAAAAAAGGCATAGAATATGCTACAATACATTCACTCTTTATAACCCATCTCATACTTGTAGATATTTAATTTCATGCCTTCTCATAATATTAGTGCAATGGTGGTTGATCCACTTTCCCAATGAGAAGAGTTGCCTCGAATATCCCCTGTCACAACCTCCTTCAAGCTCCTTTTAAGGCTCCAAAAGCGCAGTCACAGTGAGCTCACAATGGCTATAACTGTTGGCCCTTAGAGAGAGAGAGAGAGAGGGAAATGAAATTGGCCTGAGAGTGAGTGTGATAGGCATAAGTACTTGCTAGATGGGTGGCAGCGCAAAGCTAGATTAGTGGCAAGCACCACTCATGTACAAGGACAAGTCGAGTCAGTGGCAGCCGGCATCTGGAAGGTGGCAAATTTTGTTCATACACAGCAGTGTCACGCACAGCGTTGCCATTCACGGTGGTGCCACACACGGCGTTGCTTTTCTTTATCTCTTCATAGATGGTGTTGCCCTTCTCTCTTCTCAAATGACACTGCCCCTCTCTTCTCAAAAGGCATTCCCCCTCTCTCTTCACAGCCGGTGCTGCCCCTTCTCTCCTCGTAATCGGCATTTCCCTTCTCTCTTCACAATTTGTGCTACCTCTCTCTCTCTTCCCAAATGGTGTTGCCCTTCTCATCACAGACGGTGTTGCGTCTCACTTTTATCAAACGACGTTGCCCTTCTCTCTTCACATACTCCTACCATCGTGTGCCTTCCCAAGGCCAAGAAGTCTCGGTCCTTACACCGGCTCATTGAGAGTTTCAACAAACTGACGGAGGAGGAGTCTCCCATTAGTAGTTGTCTCTTGACATATCGAAATAAAGTGAGCGATATGCTGGTGAGGAGAACTCGTGCCATTAAAGATAGAGAGTCTCCCCTTTTGGTAATTGGAGGGAACCCAATTGGTAATTGGAGGGAAATGGGATCTGGTCAATGTACGAGGGATAGGGCTTCTGGTATAGGGCTGTATCTTGCATGCCCGGGATCTATCTGCCCCGCAAGCTATGGTTAACCATGGCGTCGATGTCTGCCTTGGTGTTTCATGTCTGCCTGCCTTGGTGTTTATCTATCTGCCTTGGTGTTTCCTCAGCCGGATGGGGGAGCTATGGAGAATTGGCCCCATGGAGAGATGAATTCTTAAGGGACCGGGCACTTTCCATTAATTCGAGCTTCTCTAGTGCTTGGGCTATCATACCCTCAAGTCGAGTTAAGTGATCTTCCTACTCATCGTTAGATTGCTCGACGACCTCCCTGGGGAGGTTGGTCTCTTGCGCAGTTAGGATATTGTGTGTCTACCAGACTGCGTGCGATTGGCCAGTCAACAAGGGTTCGACATGCCCTGGCTGAGCTCTAGCCCTGTATGCAAATCAAGTGAGGACTGGTTCATGACGATCTTGAGACCGCAGGGGCTGTAGGGTTGGGTCGTCTCCTATGACACTGACAACCATTACAGGATTCTGGCATTCCCATCTCAAGCTCTAATGCCGCCTGTAGTGGGTAGAAGAGGTTCTCAACCTGAGGGTCCTCAAATTTACTTGCCCCGAGCATGTAGGGTTTTTCCCTTGGTGTCATTCACATGCCATTATCATGCTTGGCTCTCAGGTTCTGATATACTTCCCTCCATAACCAAGATCGAGACCGTGACTATGAACAGTCAACCTTCTTCAAGCATGTCAGGGCTATCTCCATGAGGTGAGGCAAGGGATGCGGGCCAGGAACGGTAGTTAATTAGGGCTTCTGTCTTAGCTTCACAAGAAGGAGTCTTGCCCCGAGCTCTTTTGTGAGCTCCAAAGGCAAGACGGGTCTAAAAAGGAGATTGCAAGAGGGTACTCTTAAGGTAGACCTTCGAGTACAAGGTCTTGAGTGGTTTGACCGAAGGAGAAGGGACAAATGGTGGAGGAGATGCCCACCAATGACCTTTCAGTCGGGAGCTCAGGACAGTAATTGAGGGTGGGGATGTGCGCCCCTCGAAGAAGGATTCTGGGTGACTTGAGCGTCGATCCGAGCTCGAGTAGCAGGTCTGGCCTTGAGAGGCCAAGTACCATGAGCATGTGTGTGTGAGAGAATGGCCTTATGACCACCTATTTCGTAGTGCACAAATATGTGCAGAGAAGGATGACGAGGGGGTCGTCACTTGTGTGCTCGGGTAGGCACAGCAACAGGGCTACCCCAAGTAGGGCGATGCATATGCAAAAGGTGTATAAGGCCTGGTCTAAGAAGACCCGAATCCTGACAATGGTTCAAGGCAGCTTGAGGTTGCTTTGAGGTGTGGCTCGAGTGGATGGACCACAAAATATGGTGAGTGTGTGGGAGATGGTGGGCTTAGGGCCTTCTCCTCAGTGTGTCGAACCTCTTGTTACTGGGGCCCGATGTGATAAAGAGTGGTGGGTGGCCTTACGGCAAACCATAAGAGCAATGGTAGATGGATTACCAGTTGCAGGAAAGGAAAAAACGACCTTACGACTTTCCCGAGTAGTGGGAATGGCAATTGACTTACCGGTAAAAGGGTGCATGCGATGTGTGGTGGCTACTGTGCCACCCATGCAAGGTGCATTAGTGGAGGGTCAACCAATGCTAGGAGATGGGGAGTGAGGGACTTTTAAGTCCCTCATCACACCAATCCAAGTTAGGACTTGGGAGTGTTACACCAGGTCAGCACCTAGAAGGCATGTTAGGAACAAGGTTCGTGGAACCTATTCCAGAGGAAGACTCACAAGTGCGGGGATTAGAAAATCCCCGACTCGGATAAAGGGCTTGAACAACCCCAACAACATGTGTGTGGGAAATTGGGCATAACTTTCAAACTACAGGGAATTGTATCATAATTCCAAAACAATTTTTTAATAGACTCATTTATCTTTCATTTAGAAGTGGTTTGATCTCACTTTGTTATGTTTTGGTTATTGAAAAGCTCCACACAAAACAATGTAAAATCCTTGGAATTTCTTTTCACAAATCTGACATACTTTAGAAAAAGGTTAATAACTTAAAAAAAAAAAGAGGTATTGATAAGAGGTCTTTTCCATTTTAAAATAGACTCAAAGAGGTACTTTCTCACAAAATTTCATAATACAAGGAAATATATAGGATACTCAAACAATTTCTCGAACTGGAGCAACAGTTCTGGAAAATAGAGTACACTCTAGCAAGATTTTTAGTAACATGCATCCACACTTTCACACCCATACTCATGCTTAAATCTCATACTTTGATAAGCTAAACAAACATGTATATATATAAAGCATGAAAATATGAAAATCAGATGCAGTTACAACACTAAATGAAACTCTAAAGTGCTCCACACAGATGTCACTCCAACTACCAAGCTCCACAAGATAGGGTTCAAACTCAAGGGCTTAAGCCTGAGAGAGATCTCAAAGCCAAAAATATTAAGACAAGAAGGGAAGAACTTGGGTGAGAGATAGAAACCACATTTTATGGGTGGTGGGGTGTATAAATAATCAAAGATGGTGGCAGCATGCAATTACCACATGTCATCCAAGAGGGCATACATGAGGAGAGAGAGAAGGCAAGCATGGGAGAACATCAAGGGATGGAAGCATGTAATTGACAAGTGGCATGCAAAAGGAGAGAGAGGGAGAAAGCAAGGTCGATATCATCATTATGGGCTCGAGCATGCTTGTGTCACATGGCACATATGCAAGGAGAGAGAGATCATGAGAGAGAAGGAGCTCCTTAGACTACCGTACACCACTCGCGCCTAACGGCACGCTCATCGGCTCGTGCCCTAAATGAGCGTCAAGCCACCCACACTCGTCAGCATGCTTATCCATTCGTGCTCAACCGCGCCATGTCCTCCCTCGCACTCATCTTATGCACTCGCCCATGCACGCTTATCAATGCACACATCTGCCCATGCTCAACCATGTGCTCATTGCACTCAACGGCACACTTAACCATTCGTACTCTCTACTATCATACTCATCTGCCCGTGCTCAATAGCACGTTGGTTCACCCGTGCCTAACTGCGCATTCACCTCTAATCGTGCTATGCGCAGACTTGTCTTCCTAGGTGTGCGCTCTAACGTGCATCTACTCGCATGCATTCGCTTACCCACATACTTAACCGTTATTATCTCAGAAAGTCTGGGTCCTTCAAGGGTGGTATTTGGCTACCAGCTCAGAACTTCAGCGTGTCTTCTCTCCTGCTAGTGGGGCACATGTTTCTACACATCTGTGTACGATCTATTGGGGTGTTTGGGATGGTATTAGACCCATCCCCTCGTGCCATGTGGGACTGGGTAGTTGGAATGCATGCCGGGTTGCTTTGGTGGGCCTTATGATCTTAGTCATGCATGTGGATGGGTTTTCGGTACCTTCAATTGGTCTGAAGATTGTGTGCTCATTCGGGTCCACCCTCTAGGTTGCCCTAACCTGTGAATTCATTATGCGGCATGAGGGTGGTCGGCAGACCACGGGTAGTGCATTTCGGTCAGAGGCAACCCACAGCAAATGAAGGGATTGAGATGGGCTACCATCTATCCTGATTTGTCACATCAATGGTCGAACCCTCTGCAGTGATGTAGGTGTGCGTGAAGGAGTACGCACATATGCTTGTAGTTTCTTTATGTGGTATAGGTGGACTCACTTTACAGGCACCCGTGGCAGCCCTGTTGAGGTCAACCGAGAGGCAAGGAAGAGCAGTGGGAACCCGCGCCTGAGCTTACGGCTGGCAAGGTGTCAGTCGTGAGGACATGGGAGAGTGGCTGCGGCGCAGCCCCTAGAGTTAACCTCAATGGGTTCTCTCTGGATATGGGTGAAGGAAGGAGTAGAGATGTGGATGTCTGTACTTCGAGTTACCTTAAGTTAGACCAGGATAGGGGGACGGGCTAACCCAGTCATGGAAGAATGAGTCATTGATATGGGGATGAGGAAGTCCTCGATCTGAAGGAGTGAAGAAAACTAGGAATTCATTGATATTGCAGAAAGAGAGGAGAATAGGGTTTTGTCTGAAATTAGTCCGAGCCAAATGTCGCTAGTTGGTCCTGTTCCTAGCGCGGGGTGCGGGGAGAAAATCCTCCCTTAAGTAAAAGGCTTGTGCGCGTGATGCATTTGGTGACACGAGCGTGCGTTATTTGTTGAGTGCAGATAGGCTGCCAACAAAGAAAGAGATTTTATAATGAGAGAAGGTCAATTTACTCACCTCATCGTTGTCAGTTCGTCGGACACGTCCAGGTGGTTTATCCTCTTAGATCAGTGACGAAAGCCCTCCGGCTGTTCACCAACGTGGTTTGGTCAGGGACTCTCTCTAAACATTATGGATTCTTTTCTCCCCTCTCAAGTTTAAATTTCAATGCATTGTTTGAACATATTTTTCATCATCTTGGTCTCTGGTAGGAAGCAGGTCAATAAAGCCTACAAAACAGTGGAAAATTCTTGACGGTCTCAAAATGGCCTCAAAATTGCTCAAGATCATCATAAAAAAAGACCACTTGCCAAGTTTCATCAAAATCAGATATGTGCAAGGCAAAGAACACAAATAAATAGTTTTCAGAAAATTAGCCTCTAGCACCTTGAAATGGACCCTACAACTGGAGCTACATATTCAGTGTCTCAAATCGCTATGGGACTACCGCCAATGGATGTGGCACGGTTGAAAACCCCTATGGGCCAAGTTTCAGCTTGATCAGACACTCCATAACAAATATATGAGCAAAACATAAAACCAGAAGAGGTCGCACACTATTCCCGTATGGCCTCACTGCACCAAAACACCATTAAAGATGGCTGTTTTTATAGTCACTGACAGTCACTTTCAGGGCCCGTAACTCACTCGTTCCAATTCAGATTGCTCCCAAATTTGGTGAGCGTATTCGTCTCATCAAGATGAACAATTCAATATGTGGCACGCCTCTAGCCGATATCCAGGCAGGGAGAAAAGCTGGAGAAGTTGTCGATCCGTGAAGAAGTTGCAGAAAATTCAGCAGCAACGCGCCTCGCTCGATAAACCAAATCATGACGCTCGTGCAAGGATAGACGCAAAACCAATTCCATTGTGTGCGTAATGTTCTGGGTTATCATTGCACCAGACCACATACATGATGGATGGTTAGATTTCATGCACAAAGCCGACGTAGTTAATGTGATTCCGGCTGCCGGATTCTAGATTCCAACGAAAACTCAAAAGTTGCGAAATCTTCGTTCGTGCTCCAAATCGCGTTTTGATTGTTGTCACGCGATCGTGATGACATGCTTAGTGCGATACGACGAAGAAATCATAGAAAAGCATGAAGGAAAGACCATACTATTGATCAGAATTTTCCAAGATTTAAACAAATTTCAAGTCTCTTGATCATGGCTCGAAGTTGGTATCAAAACAATTACCATGTCGAGCTCTACAAGAAAACAATAATCTTTCAATCAAATGGGCATCAAAACAACCTCGGGTCAGCCACGGAAGATCACACAAGTTCTCCAGCAGCCACGAGGACTGTTCTGGAATTCCAGACATTGTTAGACAAGGGCAAAACAGTCCTTTGGCATCAATTTTTAGAATTCAATTGAATCTTATTTTTTAGCAATTAGATCTAATTTTGATCAATCCACCCATGTTTGGGCACAACTCTATATAAACTGGCACTGCCTCATTGTAAAAGACCCCCCACCACCTCTCGATCTTGAGTGGATTCTTTGAAGATTCAATAAAATTTCGATCCCTTGCTTGACCTATGAGTACGTTTCTGAGGGAGAGAGAGGAGAGAGAGAAAAAGAGTCAATACCCTTAGGACAGGCAACTTTCCATCTCTTCCCCTCTCTATTCTCTCTTTCTCTCTTCTCTTTCTCTTTCTTCTCTCTCTTCTCTCTCTTTCTCTCTCTTTGTCTCTCTTCTCTCTCTTTCTCTCGCTTCACTCTTTCTTCTCTTCTCTTTTTCTCTCTCTTCTTTTCCCTCCTTGTCTACCAATCGACGAGACCTAGTGCTGGTTGGTTTTCTCTCTATTCCTTTATCAGTCAGTGAGATCTAGCACCGATTGGTCTTCGCACTCTTCGTCTATCAATCGACGAGACCTAGCACCAGTTGGTTTTTCCTCTCTTCCACTGTCAACTAGTGAAGCCTAGTGTCGATAGACCTTCTCTCTCTTCTTCTAACAACTTACATGACCTAGTGTCAGTTGGCCTTCACCCTCTTCTTTTAGCAACTGATGCGACCTAACACCGGTTGGCCTTCTCCCTCTTCTTCTGTCAACTGACGAGACCTAGCGTCGGTTGGCTTTCTCTCTCTTCTTTCAACTGGTGAGACTTAACGCCAGTTGGCCTTCTCTCTCTTCTTCTATCACGTGGTGAGACCTAGCGTCGTCTGGCTTTCTCTCTCTTCTTCTATCAACTGACGATACCTAGCGTCAATTGGCCCAGTGCCAGTTGGTTCTTTTCCTCTCTCTCCCATATTTTGATACAGTCGGTAATGTCTAACTCTGATTGCATCTTTTCTCCCTTCTTCTCCCTCCTTTATTCCTTCTTCTCTCCCCCCGTCTTTCTTTCTTCTTCCTGAATGTGCATGGTTGTGTACGCTCATCACAGAGGATAAGGGTGAGGTCTGACCCACATGTCCGGCAACCTTTGCCATAGATGTTGTGATTATAGAAAAATGAAAAATAAGAAGAATACGAGCCAAGGGAGACGATTTCGAACCAATTTTATTATTGGGGGGCTTTCTTCGTGATCCAAGAGGGTGCCCACGCGAGTCATCCCAAGTAAGTCCCGAAACCACCTTTTAAATTCCTTTCTCACCGATTAGTAACACCTGCCCCCGTTGTCGAACGAGGTTTCTGTGAGAGCGATCTCATGAATATCTCGAGCCTTCCATGAAACCCAAGACGTAAGCTGCCCGATCCCCTAGGGACTCGGAGGGCAAGATCGAGGTACCTAACGAGCTTGGCGACTCCACTGAGGACTTACTACCCCTTAGCCGTATCATTCTTGTTTGGCTAGTTTCTTCTTTATCTGCTTCATCGTATTTTTACATTCACTTATGGCTGTTGTGTTCCATAACCCATTCATCCGGATCGGGGATTTTCTTATCCCCTTATTCGGGATTGTCCTTAGGGAACAGGGTCCTTCGACTTCATTCACGACCATCCTCTTGAGTAGCTCTCAGGCCTTAACCTGGACCGAAGTGAGGAGGGAGTTGAATGTCCCTCACTCCCCATCTCTTCACTTTGGTGTTAATTCCACTAAGGCTCCTTACATGGGCGGCACTTATGTTGCCCCACACAACATGCACCCAGCCACTGGCAAGTCACTTACCAGTCATGTTTCTGAAGTACGCCGAGAGGCTACCCAATCCCTTTCTGCAAAATCCAAGCGAGTTGTCATTGCACTTGTGGGTCGCCATAGGGCTACCCCCCACATTCCTACACCAGGGGTCTCTATCCCTAGAGGCTCAACACAAAGAGACGAAAACCCCACAGTCGACACCCCTTTCACACACCACAAGACTCATGCGTCACCCACTCCAGTCACACTTCAGAGCAGCCCTTATGTTACCTTAAGTCTGTGTCCAGGATTGAACCTTTCAAGGCCAGATCCTCCACATGCCACTCATGTGCATCTCACTACTCGGGGAAACAACATTATTGCGCGAACCCGAGTACACAGGAGACAACCTCCTTGTTCTCCTCCTATGCACACACATGCTCATCCTTTAAGGGGAAGTCCTGCATCTGTTCTCTTACAAACACCTGCTTGTAGTTCTTGGTCTCTTAAGGCCAGCTCACTTGCATGAGCCCGGGCGGACCCTCAGGTCCCTCAAGATGATCCTTCTTGAAGGGTCGCACATGCGTCGCCATCCCAGGCCTTCCCTCGTCCTCAACTTAAGCCTCCTCATAAGTCAAACCTGCTCTCGCTTGCTAATTCTTCACAGAGCAAGAACCTTCAGCCTTGGTACTCAAAGGTTTTCCCCAAGAGTACCATCCTGATCCAGCCCCAACACTTTGGTCATGTCTCTAGAGCTCATAAGAGATCTCGAGGCATGAACCTCACAAAAGATCGAGTCCTTCATCCTCCCTAGCCCAAGATGACTCAAGCTCTTGGCCCTCATCTTTTACCACACCTGATGGAGACATCGCTCTCCTGTGCCAAAAGAGTTGACCAACCGTGACCTAGATCGCAATTTTAGCAAGAGGTCCATCAAAACCTCAAGGATAAATGCAATAGAGGTCTGCAAATTTTGACTAGGGAGGCGACCAAGGTAGTCAAAACAGCCAATTTTGACGACCCTCTTCACCTGAATCCCTTCTATCCCCTTCAGACGATGAAGCCTGAAGAAGAGCTCTATGAGCCCTATGCTATGGTTATTGTCGCAGTAGAAGACCCAGCTACACAACAACCATGGTCCTAGGACCGTCATTACCAGCCCCACAGCCATGGTCCCAAGACCGTCGAGAACAGGTCCAAACGCGATCTGCGTACAAAAGTCGAGTTCAGTTAGGGCATGCAAACCCCTTACTGATTAACCTACCATGTCTGACTTGTCAAGGTCGCAAACCTTCTATCGCCTCCCTAAAGAAACGGTCAGCGTAATGGTCATAAGTGAGCCTAGTGATGCATAAGAGGATCGCATGAACAAGTTTGAGGATATGGTGCACACGATGATGGAAAAGATCAATCGTATTGATGCTACATGCCAGTCGGCTAGCCATGAGGTCAATTCCCATCACTCTGATGGTATACCTCCATGGCAGCCTCCTCCATCCACCTCGCAGGATGATTCTGTCTCTCATCTGGTCTCTTAGTCTGATATTGATGCCATGGTCACCCATAGCCTAAAAACAAGACAAATTCCAGGCATACAGGGGGCGACGCCTTATTAACGACCATACCCCTCCCATATTGATCAAGTCTTGTTCCCCTCAAACTATAAGAGAGGGAAGTCTCCTCTATTAAGTGGAATCACCTTCCCAAACTAGCATATCAACCACTTCTAGGTGGCAAGTCGAGAAACGACAACTACCGAGAGACTTCTTCTCCATCAGTTCGTTGAGACCCTTGATGGCCCCCATTTCAATGGTATGCCCGACTTCCTTCAAACTTGGTGCATACATGGGAGGAGATGGAGAAACCGTTCTATCAATGCTTCTATGAGGTCGAGAGAGAGGTTCAAGCCATCGAGCTTCTCACCCTGATTCAAGACCCCGATGAGCTTGTAGATCAGTTCATATCAAGCTGGAGAAACTTTGCTTCATGCCATCCTAATCCTATGCCTGAGAAGGAAGCAGTCCAAACTTACGTGCGGAATATGCGACCTGAAATCATACTACATGTCAAGGCCTCCAATCCAACCTCCATGTCAGAGTTGATCTCTAAATCAGTTCGCATAAAACGTTTGTCACGCCATTATGGTGCAATATGACAGCCATCTACAAGTTTAGCAAGTAACCGGGGCAAAGGTAGCTCTTGAAATAACACACGGGGAAGCCAACAGAAAGGGGTAATTAGTGCAGCTGTCATGGTCACTGATTCAAAGAAGGCTTCCCCTAAAACATTGAACCTCTCTAACAGGATAACAACAGCAACAGTATCACTCTAGGCTTGCAAGCAACAACCATCGTATAATAGGGTACCTCCACCAGCCAACTTTGATCGGAATGGTTATCTCTCTCGGCATAGGAATAAGGTTTATCCCTTCAAGAAGGAATGGGTTCTTGCATTGTTCCAGTTATTATTGGTGAAGAATATGATCCAGCTTCCAGAAAAAAAGTTCCCCGAGCAATCTGGCCTTGACGATCAGGCTAATTATTGTGCTTACCATCAGAGGATTAATCATCATACGAATGACTACTACATGCTAAAGGACATGATTGAGGCCCTGATTTAGAAGGGTCAGATAAAGCTTGAGGACATAAAGAAGGCCTTTGGGGCAGCTTAGGCCTCCCATGTTGTAACCATCCAGGAGGAGGATGAAGTGCCTGGAATTCTCTACACCTTCATTATAATGATTTAGGAAGGCATAATCACACATAAGCAGGCATGGCCCTTCGCCATGTTAAGGGAACTGAAGATCGTTGGTGTTTATACCATCAGATAAGAGGTCCTTAGTTATCAGAATGCACAGCTTTCCTTGACATATTCATAAAGAAGATGCAGGAGTATCAAGAATTCTATAATCTTTCCGTAAGTGATCTTCAAATCATTTCCTCATCGAGGCACGAAGATCTAACAAGGCAGGACTTTCCCATCAATGATTCAGACCCTACGGAACCCTCAACTTCCCAGCCATGGATGATCTACCATGGCCGAAGCAGACTCAAGTATTTAAGGCGAGAAGGAGTTCGTCAAGCTAAGGCTGTTCGCCAATCCAGCGAGACGAATCACACATTACCTCGGAAAACCAGAAAAAGATGGGCACCAAGGCCTACTCGTCAAAGAATCAAGACCTCACAACCCATAGTGGAGCAGGTATTTCTTCAGCCTCTTCCTTTGTTGCTAAGTTTGCTAGACTTCATCAATGACACGATTCTTTTTCCTTCTTATCCTGTCAAGAAGACGTTCCAGTGACATCTTCCACTCAGCAACGTTCAATGAGGGTGACGACGTTAAAAGCACTCCCCAATAGTCTGAGCAAGGGAAAGACCTAAAAGATCCCCTACACCCATCCAATCTTGGTGATGACGTAAAGAGCTGGCCAGATCGGTCTTATGAGGGAAACGACCTTAAAAGTCCCCCTCTTTCCAACCCTTCTCCACTTTCTTCTCTTGCTTCTCATTCTCTTATGTCTTCTGCAGAGGCTCTCGATCGGGAATTCGAAGGAATCAATATAAGGAGGATGTAATGGAAGAGATTGAGAAAGACCTTGGCACAGGTAGTAGGATTCTTAATAGTTGCCGATGCCCTTACAGCTAAAGCCAAGGCCGAGCCACGTTCTTCAAAGAAGAGCAAGAAGTCAAAGTCAAAGAAGCCCCAGTGGTCCTCTGAGCCTAACTTAGAGTAGAGATTGAGAGAATCAAGAGGACAAAGCTTTTATTCTCAGGAGGCTTGCCACATGATACAAGTTTGTGAAGAACCGGTTGGCTTGGAGCAAACACTATAGGCATCCGTACAAATACCGTATGGTTCATACCAAAAAAATTTTCACATCATCATCGCTGAACCTCAATTCCCCTCTAACGTTCAAAACAAGCCTCTCCAACCTGACGTGTTCACCACATATTAGGTTGAACTTTCCGTCACTCGATTCGAGGAAGGTGCAGAAATTATGACCCACTCTGGACCTCTATCAGAGGTAGAAATGTCAGGATCATGGGTCCGAGCACTTGAGGTTGATCAAAAAATATCTGAGAACAACGATGAAGAACTGTAGGAGGCTCTAGAAGAATGGAAAGAAGGTGGTCAGGCCACAGCTGTGAACTTGAAGAAATAAATCTTGGAGATGAAGCAGATCCCAGACTGACTTTCATTTCAGTGAATATGTATCCAGGAGAAAAAGAAGATTTCACCACCTTCTTGAAAACAAACCGAGACGTCTTTGCTTCACACTATCATGAGATGCCTGGGTTAGACCCACAAATAGCAGTTCACCATCTCGACATCGATTCAACAATCAAACCATTCAAACAGAAGTTGAGAAGGTTCAGGACTGACCTCGAGATGTAGATAGACGTCGAGATAACCAAACTCAGACAAGCAGGTTTCATCCTTGAAGTCAAATACCCGAAATGGCTCGAAAATGTCGTTCTGGTCAAGAAAAAGAATGGTCAAATCAGATTGTGTATTGATTTTCACGATTTGAACACCGCATGTCTTAAGGATGACTTCCTATTGCCATTCACCGAGATGCTCATCGACTCTATTGCTCACTGCCAGATCTTTTACTTCATGGATGGATACTCCGAGTGTAATCAAATAAGGATGGGGCCCGAAGATGAAGAGGCTACTGCATTCTTGACCCCAAAAGGGATCTTCTATTACACAATGATGCCTTTTGGATTAAAGAATGCTGGGACCACATATCAGAGACCAATGATGACCATTTTCAAAGACATGGTACACAAAGAGGTGGAGTGTTATGTAGTTGACTTGGTGGTAAAATCTGAAGAGAAGGATGCTCACATGAAGGACCTTGAAAAAGTATTTAAGGGACTACGTCTTCATCAACTTAAAATGAACTCGCTGAAATGCGCTTTTGGCATGCATTCCGAAAAATTATTGGGGTTCATCATCAAACTTCGAGGGCTTGAAGTTGAGCCGGTTAAGATCAAGGCAACCCACTACACTTCGAGAACTGCGCTCTCTTCAAGGGAAAATTTCATACACTCGCAGGTTCAACTCGAACTTCTCAGGTCGTTGTAAACCCTTTGCACAACTGCTAAAGAAAGATACCCCATTCATCTGGGATGAAGCATGTTAGGCAGCCCTTGACGACATCAAGAATTATTTGCTCAACCCTCCAGTGCTCTCAACACCAATATTGGGGAAACCCCTCATTCTGTACGTGATTGCTTTAGACGAGTCACTCGAAGCATTGTTGACACAAAACAATGAAGAGGGAAAGGAGACTGCATTATATTACCTCAGTCGTAGGATGCAAGGAGTTGAGAAGAACTTTCCCCCTATTGAGAAGATGTGTATGGCTTTGATCTTCACAGTACAAAAACTCCACCATTACTTGCTTGGTCATGAAGTGAAACTTATATCAGAAGCCGATCCTGTAAAATTTCTCATGACATGCTCGTATTTGTCAGGACACCTTGATAAGTGGGCATCATTGCTGATGGAGTTTGACGTCACATATGTCCCACAAAAGGCCATCAAGCTCCAGGCCTTAGCTGACTTTCTAGCAAGACAACCTGAGCCGACCCAATCTCCTCTATCAAGCGACCTCCCTGATGAAGAAGTATTATGTGCCGACCTTGCTCTTGTGTGGGAATTATACTTTGACGAAGCCTTCCAATCAGAACGAGGAGGCGGCGGAGTACTATTCCTGACTCCTATAAGAGGAATACTGCAACTTTCTTTCTCTCTTGCTCAAGTTGGTTCTCATAATGAAGCAAAATATCAGGCCCTTATAATCGGACTCGAGATAGCTTTCGTTCTTGACTTGGAGCAGCTCAAGATCTACGACGACTCTAAGTTGGTTATCCGATAGCTCAAAGGATTTATGATGTAAGAAAAGACACCCTCAAGACTTATCACGATACTGCAAAATTGTATATGGCCCAATTCGAAGACGTATCCCTGAGTCACATCCCCAGGCGGCTAAATTCGCAGGCTGATGATCTTACGCAACTCGGTGCTATAATTAAGTTGTCTTCATCAGTACCCATGCTTGTTTGGGTGGTAGAATAGAGACACATCAAGCTGAGAACTCAAGTTGATGCGGATGACGAGAGAAATATCTTCCCCGAGTGTCCTCATTATCCATTTAGAGCACTTCTATCAGCCAAAGAAGTAATCAAGACCGAACAAGAAATACCACAGAGTCGAGGAGCTAAGGGTCGAAATCAAGAGCTACACATCTTTAATCCAACATGCGCAGAAATTGAGCAAGTCAAAGATTGGAGAGACCCCATTACTAGTTTCTTAAAACATGGCAGGCTCTCTGAAGATCGTGCCGAATGCAACAGTATACATCGAATGTCCACCGAGTATAATGTCCTCGAAAGTGATGTTCTCTCTAGACGGTCATTTGACGACATTCTTCTGAGACGTGTCGACATCCAAAAGGCTAATAAGGTGTTAGAAGAAGTCCACTAAGGCATTTGTGGGCTGCACCAGTCCGACCCTAAGCTTTATGAACGAATATGCAGGTTGGGATACTATTAGCCTTCTATCATCGTTGATTCCTTAAGCTACGCTAAAAAATCACAGGAATGCCAAATACACTCGAGCCTAGTTCATCAGCCTCCAGAGCCCTTAGACCCTACAGTTGAGTTATGGCCCTTCTCATAATGGGGTATGGATATCGTAGGGCCCATTGACCCCCCTTTCGCAATGGGAACTTTTTTCATCCTAGCTGCAACACATTATTTCTCTAAGTGGGCTGAAGCGGTCCCCCTTAAGCAAGTTCATGAGACATCGGTAGGCTATTTTGCTCGACATCATATCATATACCGCTTCGGAGTACCCAACCAGGTCATATCTGACAATGGCCCTCAATTTAGGAGTCATCACATTGATCTTCTAGTTAACCAGTTCAGTTTCGAATGGAGGTACTCGAATATGTACCACCCTTGGGCCAATGGATTAGCTGAGGCTTTCAATGAGACTCTTTGCAATGTTCTAACAAAGTCAGTATAGAAAACAAGGAAGAACTGACATGAGAAGCTTCCCGAAGCACTGGGGGCTTATTGCACTACTATACGAAATGGTACCGATTCCACTCCTTATTCTTTGGTCTATGGAGGTGAAGCAGTTTTACCTCTTGAAATACAAATCCCTTCATTGAGAGTTGCTATTCACTAGGGAATAACAGAAGATGAGAGAATCAAGCTCCGATATCAAGAATTGGATGTACTCAATGGAAAGAGGCTAGAGGCTCAGCAGAACCTTGAACTCAACCGAGGGAGAATGAAGAAGGCTTTTGACAACTCTATCAAGATCCGCTCATTCACCCGTGGTGCTTTAGTCTTAGCCATCAAGAGGCCTATTGTTATGCATGGCTGGTGTAAAAGGAAGTTTGAGCCTAAGTGGGAAGGTCCCTTTATAGTAAAAAAGGTCTCACCCAACGGGGCCAACATACTAGCACATCCTGGTGGAGAAGAGGCAATGACCCCTATCAACGGGCGATACCTAAAGTACTATATGAGATGCGTATTCAAAAGAAAGGGACTCAACACAAAAACAAGAACGAGAGTCTGAAAAAAAATGCTAACGTTTTTCTTCTATATTGCAGTAAAAATGAGTTACAAGTTACAAGAACCCATTCTTAGGGAGGTTACATGTCTCTTGAGTATGAGGATAAGAGGACGGTTACAAACCAAAAATTTTGTTTTTGCTCTTGCATCTGAGAGTAAGAGGATGGTTACTAGCCAAAACAAATGCATGTCCTATGAGGAAGAAGCAAACCCATAAAAGGAAGGACCTCCTCATGAAGAAGAAGTGAAACCACTTTGAGATTTAGCTTTAATGCATCTGATGAGTAAGAGGATGGTTACAGTAAATAAGATAAAGCAGAGCCACTCCAAGAAGTTAGCCTCAGTCCATCCGATGTGTATGTCCAACATGCAAGCCAGATACCTCATCTAACGTGTATGTCAAACATACGACGTAGTATCCATTCGACATGTATATCAAACATACTAGAGAGACTACCTTAGCAAGGAGCAGGCCTGTGATACCACAAGCCACGCCCCATCCTTCGCCACTTTGTGCTGTCCCATGGACATCGCCGTACGTAGCTCATTACCGAATGCCACGAACCCTGCACTTGACTTACAGATACATGCGAACGTCAGTCTTTGCATCATGATAAGCCACAGGTGCTTATCAGCGCCGATTGAAGCCAACGCCTGCTGGGCCCTCGAGAGGCCAGCATCGGTTGCGTAACTAACCCCTAGAGCAGGCTATTTTTTCCTGAGGGTCGGTGCCCGTTGTATCAGCACTACAAATTATCAGCGTCGATTACCTTAACACCAGTTGGACTTCTGTTAGCACTAGCCTTGTCGCGACCGTTCGCCTCCCAAGACTCCTCATTTTCACACCTCCTTAAATAGTCATAGGATTTCCAAGGACGATGGTTCACCTCCAGCAACCGTCTGCCTTCCTCACGACGGTTCAGCTCCAGCAACTGTACGCCTTCCGCACGATGTTTCACCTCTTGTAGTTGTATGATCTACCTCCTACGATCTTTCATCTTTTGTCAAAAAATTTTCCACACAATTGGAAACTCACTGAAAAACTTTCCTGCCTCTCTTTTTGGCTTGGACTTCACCAGAACCTCACCGGGAATCCTCTACGACACCACTAACAGTGTTGAAAAGTGGAGATAACCTCAGTAAAACTCTTGAAAGTTCCAGAAAGCCTCTGCGACACCACCAAAGTGCAGGAAAACTTCCACAACCACCGGGAAACCCCTTAAAACACCTTGAAAAGCCCTCAAGACGAGTGAAAATACTCACTGATGTGTTTCCCGCCTCTTCCTGAAAGAAAAACGGTAACCAAAGCCTCCTCTGCTTACCGAAAATATTCTTGGAAA
This sequence comes from Amborella trichopoda, assembly GCF_000471905.2. Next base: position 4,501,218 of record NW_006499973.1, on the reverse strand, counting down.
GCTCTCCTTTACCTGCTACTTTCTTCACAAACTCATCGAATCATTGGCGAAGTTTGTTCAACAAAGGTCTTCTCTACAGGACCCTTGATCGGAAGCGTGCTGCCTACTGAAGAACCTTCCTCGCAGAGACTGTTGCTGAAGTCTCGCTACTTGTCGGAAACTACAAACGAGTGCTCTCTCCTAACGAATAAAGAAAACTAGTGCTTAATTTTTTTTTACCTTTGGTGAAAATAAGGGAAAACGAGATTTTACCCCCTCATATACACTACACTACCCTAAAATGCCCCTCACATATTCGGAAATCCAGCTGTGTCCAAGGGAAGTCAAGGGACATCAAGCCGGGTCGGGCTTTACAAGAGGCTCGAGGTAACTCTCATAAAAACAACCCTAGCACTAGTTGACTTAGTGTCAAGCATGTTTTGAAATCCATCCCTAGCACTGGTTAACGCAGCGTCAGGTAAATTTCCAAACAACCCTAGCTCCAGTTGACTTAACGTTGGGTGTATTATCAAATAAAACCTTAGCGCCACTTGACTTAGCACCGAGTGTCTCTCCGAAGCGACCCTAGCGTCCGTTAACTCAGTGTCAGTTGACTTCAGATAATATCATGGTTCATTCACAATGTCAGCCGAACAATGCTGGTTGTGTTAGAACTCTGTGCTGGTTGTGTTGTGAGAACTCAGCACCAATTGAAAATCAGCGCTACACATGGTGACGACCGTATTTCAAGCAGTGTAAGCCCTACCACTATCCCTAGTGGATTTGCACCCAGGCCATCACACCTAAACTATGTCCTTCCCCATGGAGTCATGAGTTGTCCCCCATCCCCCACTAAGAGTCACATCCATACTACGGCCCATCATCCTTAATGAAGTTAGGATCATTCTCACCTCCCGAATACCTAGTGGGTCAGCTTTACACTAAGCCACCTTATCCCCAGAGAGTACCTTACCCCTTTAAAAACAACAACAAGGTCCACTTCTGCTGGTCATCTTTCATCAGTTCACCATTTCCGCCTAGCCCTCAGTTTGTGAATGGCCACAGCCATGTTATCCACAGGGAGTTAGATTACTGTCCACCGACCTAATCCTCAAGGAGCTCCACCTACATGGCAATCCACACAACGGTCTGTGCTGCATGTTTCTAAATTGCACAGCCCTGGCCTAAACGCACGACCCTAAGCTCCTCGGTCAAAACTATACGACCTTAAACTGTAGCAAAGGTCTAGTTGCATGACCTTAACCTACATGGTCCTAAGTTGTATGACTTTAAACTACATAACTATGGTCCTAGCTGTGCGACCTTAAATTGCATAATCACGGTCCGAACTATATGACCTTAAACTATAGCAGAGGTCTAGTTGCACGACCCTAAACTACATGGTCCAAATTATATGACCTTAAACCCTAGTATACGTCCCGGTCGCACAGAGTGAAACTGCACAACACCATGGTTCGAACTATATGACTGTAAACTGTAGCGAAGGTCAAGTTGCATGACCTTAAACTGCATGGTCCTACTTGTATGAATTTTAAAACTGCATAACCATGGTCCAACTATATGACCTTAAACCGTAGTGCACGTCCTGACCACATGACGATAAACTACTTTGCCCAGGTCAAGGAGGCATGACCATAAACTCGTCTCAACATACATGCGCACGCTTTTACATGCACTTTTGCGCTCTCCTTTCCTAACCTACTCGTTAGTGTACGCGCTTCATCTTCATTACCTCCCCATGAGTTCATCACCCTACATCATTCCCCAATGAGTCTCACCCATGCTCACAAAATGGCGAAGCATCCCGTCATCCATACTAGTTGTAAGTTAGTGGGCCGCATGACGTCAATCTGTTTCGCACGGGTTCCGAAGGCATGACCTTAAAACATGCCCTCATAAAAAAAAAAAAACGATAAAGGAAATAACGGGCATGGTGTATACCAGAACAAGGGAATGCTATGAGTAGAAATGACGGATGGGCATGGTCACAAAACCATGAGTAAAAGAGTTCCGTGAATAAAAATCGAGCATGGTGAAAACTCGAAAGGGCATCGTGAGTAAAAATGGACAAAAAGAGTGGACATGACTGAGAGGTCATGGGTAAAAGAGCCCCAAAGTAAATAAAAGAAGAAGTTGGTAAAAATTGTCTCTACAGCGCCACTTCCCAAGTTCTAGCGAAAATCCGCAAAGGATGCTTGGACCAATAAATAGGTTGATGCAACATTCGCTTCCATAGATGACTTCAGACAGCACTCCCTTCATCAAAGATGTCCAACAGGGTGTAGACGTTAAAATCATCCCTGGATGTCCTTCTTCAACCCTAGGTGAATAGGTAGCCCAGTCGATATCCCTCTTCAGTCCTCGTTGAACAGGTAGCCCAGTCGACAACGTTCTTTAATCCTAGATGAACAGGTAGCCCAGTCGACGCCCTTCTCTAGTCCTGGGTGAATAGGTAGCCCAGTCGATGTCCTTCCTCAGTCCCGAGTGAATAGGTAGCCCACTCGACCTCCTTCTTCAGTCCTGGGTGAATAGGTACTTTAGTGAACGTCCTTCTTTAGTCTTAGGTGAAGGGGTATCCCAGTGGACGTCCTTCTTCTGTCTTGGGTGAAGAGGTAGCCCAGTCGACATCCTTCTTAGGTCTTGGGTGAACAGGTATCCCAGTCAACTTCCTTCTTCAGTCTTGAGTGAATAAGTAGCCCAGTCGACGTCCATCTCTAGTCCTGGGTGAACAGGTAGCCTAGTCGACATACTTCTTCTGACTTGAGTGAATAGGTAGCCAAGTCGACATCCTTCTTCAAGAATGGGTGACAACGTAGCCTAGTCATTATCCTACATTAAGGACCTTCTTCCCATGCATGGAGTATGCATGCCTTCTTCTTCTCTTATGGACCTTCTCCCCATGCATGGAGTATATATGCCTTCTTCTTTTCTTATGAACCTCCTCCCCATGCATGGAGTATGCATGCCTTCTCCTTCTCTTATTGACCTCCTCCCCATGCATGGAGTATGCATGCCTTCTCCTTCTCTTATAAACCACCTCCTCATGCAGGGAGTATGCATGCCTTCTCCTTCTCTTATAGACCTCGTCCCCATGCATGAAATGTGCATGCCTTCTCTTTTTCTTATGGACCTTCACCCCATGCAAGAAATGTGTATGCCTCTCCTTCTCCTTCTACTATAAACCACCTCCTCATGCAGGGAGTATGCATGCCTTCTCCTTCTCTTATAGACCTCGTCCCCATGCATGAAATGTGCATGCCTTCTCTTTTTCTTATGGACCTTCACCCCATGCAAGAAATGTGTATGCCTCTCCTTCTTCTATAGACCCCCCTATCTCCATGAGGCTAGGTGACAAAGTAGCCTAGTCATCATCCTTCCAAGGAAGAAACTGACAAAGCCAGGGCAGAACCTTTGATAACTTCAACTCGCCTAGCCGACAAGACCAGACCTTCGGGATCAGCTAATAGAACTTGCCCCCGACTTGACTCGGTGGACGAGACCAATAGTGGTACTTTGATCGTCAAAAGCAAACCTGGTGTAGGAGTAAACAAATGCTGCCAAAAAGTCTCTTCTCCCCCGAAAGTCTCAATAGTGAACCATGCATCCTTACGTTTGAGCAACCTAGTTACACCGTTACATGAATCTCCTCGACATTCACGTAGTCTTATGGCTAAGAGGAAAAAAATAAAAGTCGAAGAAAAATTTTGGCAAGGCAAGCTATTTGAACATATTTGTCATCATCTTGGTCCCTGATAGGAAGTAGGTTAATAAAGCCTACCAAACAGTGGAAAATTCTCAAAAGTCTCAGAATAGCCCTGGAATTACTTAAGATTGTAATCAGCACTTCAAAATACTACCTACCAAGTTTCATCACGATTAGACATGTTTAAGGCACTGAACACAAAGAATTAGTTTTCAAAAAATTGGCCTCTAGCACCCTGAAACGGACCCTACAATTGGAGCTACATTTTTGGTGTCTCAAATCACTGTGGGACCACCGCCATTAGATCTGGTATGATTGAAAATCCCCATGGGCCATGTTTCTTCTTGATCAGAAACTCCAAAACAAAGATATGAGCAAAACATTGAAACAGGAGAGGCTACACACTATTCTCGTATGACCTCACTGCACTAAAACACCATTAAAGGTGGATGTCTTTACAATCACAGGCAGTCACTTTCGGGGCCCGTAACTCACTCGTTCCAAATCGGATCGCTCCCAAATTTGGTGAGCATATTTGTCTCATCAAGATGAACAATTCGATATGTGGCACGCAACAAGACGATATCCGAGCAAGGAGAAAAGCGAGAGAGAAGTTTTCGATCCATGAAGAAGTCAAAAAATTCAACAGCGACACGCCTTGCTCGATGAACCAATTTCATTGTGTGTGTAAGGTTCAGGACTATCATTGGACCAAACCATACATGATGGACGGTCAGATTTCATGCATGAAGCCGATGAAGTTACTGAAATTTTGGTTGCCGGATTCTAGATTCGGCCCAAACTCAAAAGTTGGGAAATCTTCATTCGTGCTTTAAATCGTGTTTCGATTGTTAAGACGCAATCGTGGTGACATGCTTAGTGCACTACAACGAACAAATAACAGAAAACATAAATAAGACCACACTATTGATCCGAAGTATCCAAGATTCAAACAAATTCCAAGTCTCGTGATCATGACTCCAAAACATGATTCATGGCTCGAAGTTGGTATCAAAACAATCGTCATGTCGAGCCCTACTCGAAAAAAATAATCTTTCGATCAAACGGGCATCAGAACAACCCCGGGTCAGCTACAAAAGATCCCGCAAGTTCTCAGGTAACCACATGGATTATTCTAAAATTTCACACTTTATTATGCAAGGGCAAAATAAAATTTTTGCACAAAATTTTAGAATTTCTTTTAATTCAATTAAATCTTAATTGTCAGTAATTAGGTCTAATTTTGATCAATCCACCCATGTTTGGGCACAACTCTACACAAACAGGCACTGCCTCAATGTAAAAGACCCCCCACCACCTCATGGCCTTGAGTAGATTCCTTTAAGATTCAAAAAACTTTTGATCCCTTACTAGAGCCTGTGAGTACATCTCAGAGAGAGTGAGAGGAGAGAGAGTTCAAGAAGGTAACTTTCTCTCTCCTCTTCGCTCTCTCTTCTCTCGCTCTTTCTCTATTAACTTTCTCTCCCTTCTCTCTCTCTTCTTTCTCTTTCTTTTTCTTCTCTCTCCTTCTCTCTCTTCTCTCTCTTTCTCTCGCTCTCTCTCTTTCTCTCTCTTCTTCTCTATCTTTGTCTACCAGTCGACGAGACCTAGCGCTGGTTAGTTTTCTCTCTATTCCTTTGTCAATCGGTGAGACCTAACGTCGGTTGGTCTTCTCCTTCTTCGTCTATTAGTCGACGAGACCTTGCGTCGGTTGGTTTTCTCTCTCTCTCTCTGTCAATTGTCGAGACTTAGCACCGATTAGCCTTCTGTCTCTTCTTTTGACAACATGCAATACTAGTGCTGGTTGGCATTCTCTCTCTTCTTTTGACAACTGGCAAGACCTAGTGCTGGTTGGCCTTCTCTCTCTTCTTCTATTAACTGGTGAGATCTAGCACCAGGTGGCTTTCTCTCTCTTCTTCTGTCAACTGACGAGACCTAGCGTTGGTTGGCCTTCTCTCTTCTTCTGTCAACTGGTGAGATCTAGCACCTGTTGGCTTTCTCGCTTTTCTTCTATCAATTGGCGAGACCTAGTGCCGGTTGCCCAAGCGCCAATTGGTTCTTTTCCTCTCTGTTCCATCTCTTGATACAGTCAATAATGTCTAGTGCCGACTGCATCTGTTCTCCCTCCTTTCTTCCTTCTTATCTCCCCCTGTCTTTCTTTCTTCTTCTTGAATGCGCATGCTTGTGTGCACTCATCAGAGAGGAAAAGGGTGAGGTCTAACCCACCTGTCTTGTAACCTTTTCCATATATGTTTGTGATGACATAAAAGTAGAAAATAAGAAGAATACGAGTCAAGGGAGGCGATTTCGAACCAGTTTTATTACTGGGGGCTTTCTTTGCGATCTAAGAGGGCGTCCAAGCGAGTCAGCTCGAGTAAGTCCGAACCCACCTTTAAAATTCCTCTCTCACCGGTTGGTAACACCTGACCCTATTTTCGAACAAGGTTTTCGAGAGATCGATCTCACAAATGTCCCGGGTCTTCCCCGATACCCGAGATGCAAGCCGCCCAATCGCCCAAGTACCCGGAGGGGGAGATCGAGGCACCTAATATGGATGTCTCAATTCTTCTCTCCTGAGTTGACTCTCTTCTTGCGATATCTCTTCGGATAATCGAACAGGCGAATGGGGGGTTCCATTGGTTCGATTGGACTATTTGGGAAAACGGGGGCTGGACACAACTGTGCTTGGGTTGAAGTCCTTTGATTTGTTCGCACCCACCTGGTTTTGCACAGGCGTGGGATTATGTTTTGGGGGGAGAAGAGAGAAATTCATTGAGATGTTAGATATCTTTAAGAGAAGAGACGTGTGTTCCTGCACGGTAGGGGGTATTTCTCTCTCTTACAAGAGTTTTCTCTCTCCTCTTTGTGGGATACTAGGGTTAGAAGAAAAGAGAAGCAAAAGCGAGCTTAATGCCTCTTCTTTATTGAATTGTAATCCCCTTTTTACAATTAACTTAATCTTGTTTTTATAAAGTTCTCACCAAACAAGGGTGGATACTAAAAAACAAAGCCTAATTACATTTAAAAGAAATTAAAATAAAGTTCTGAAATTGGATACAATGACTTAAATGCCCTTAAACTCTTTTATGCAAATGACAAACTGGTCCTTTACTTGGGAGCTCGCTACCATTGTCAAACATCGAGAGTGCTTTCTGAGTGTTTGCAACGTGAGTTCAATTGTTGTTATATTCTTGGCATTCAATTGCTTGTGATCATTGTGATCTCATTTGATCGTGCTGCAGTAATCTCTTTCATGAGGGAAGGAGCCCGGTTAGTTTTATAAATTCTTCGATGGTTTCTTTTCTGATTTTTGGGGTCTCTGTGTTGATTACGAGCCTGGGGAAGTTCTTTTCAGTATTTTTGCAGCACGTTTAGTTTGCTTTTGTGTCTTTGCTTTGTGATATTCTTTGGGGTTTCAAGCGATCAACGGAAAAGGGATTCTGGCGACAGGGGATTTTGTTTTCTTCAGTGACCTTGTGTTTCATACCTTTTCAGTCTTGTTTTGAACGCCGCTTATCGTGTTGATTTGGGTTTCTTTTTGGAAGTGTTCTTCTAGTCTTAGTTTACGTGCGGTAGAGTTCTCTGTGAGGGCTAATATGTCCTTCTGAAGATATTAGGGGTCGTCTTTCTTCCTTCGCAGGGCAGGCTTGTCTGCACGTTTGCGTGTTACGGGAGTTGGTTCCATTGAAGCTTTGTCGGCGTCTGAAGCTTTTGGCCATTCTTCTACTGTAGGGAAGGAGTCGAGAGCTTGACGAAGAGTGGCCGAAAATCTCCATGGCCGTCGACTGGTTTAGTGACGCCATACGGCGAAAGTGTGCCTCCTCCCTACTTCACAATGGTCCGAGCTTAGTGCGGCTGGGTTTGCCCAATTGAGCCCAAGCCCGCTTCTCTTGGAAGGTCACGATAGTGGTTGTTTGGTGTGTTATCAAGTTCCCGTGTACACGAAGGTGGCATGAGACTTCGCCTTTTAGGCACGCATGTACTTTTTCCCTCAGTCGTTCTTATTCGAGGCTTATTCTTGATTACTACCCTTGTGTGGCCATGTCTTACGTGCTACTGTGACTAAGTTATATCCAGCTCTCTCCTTTATTTGCTTGAGGGGCTAAGGTACATTAAAAATGACGTATAACAACTGGAAAATGGGATCCTGATTGTCGAAAAACATGCCTTCTTGTAACTTGAAAGAAGGTGTATTTTTTCTTCAGTATGGCACAAATTATACCTCAAATCAAAGCCCTCTGAGTCGGGGTCGCAACGGACCCATATTTGAAGTGATGCAACATCCAAGATACAGTCATTCGAGCGAGGGGAGGTTCTTCTTTGAAAAATCTACAATACATGAGTTTTGAAACCTCACTCCTCTTTATGATTTCTCTTGATTCGGGCATTGTCATGAGCCGTGCAATATACAAAAATGTGCATGACAATGAGGCGAACAACACTCTAAAATTTGGGCTTGATTGGGTCTAAAACAAAGAAGTTATTACCCTTGTAAGGGAACCCCGAAATCAAATTAGACAGTGATTAAGTGCCACGATCTCGCCGTCCGAGTCGAGAAGACCTGATGGCATGGTTCCGGGGTCGAGATGGACTCGAGACCTGAGATTGCTCTCTCAGGAACCTCCTAAGGAGGATGCGGGCAGGAATACCAACTGGTGAGAGAGGAATTTGGGTCATGAGGCAGGACTTACCTTACGTGGGTCTGTGACATGCTCAGGTTAGCTCGCATGAGCACCCAGTCCTTGAGCTCGGGCATACCAACCAAAAATTTTCTCTTTCCTCTCGCTCTCTCTAAAACATGACCCAACAATGAACAAAAGATAACAATTCTATTAGACCAAAGTGGGGTCCTTGATACAATGTTAATACATGATATATATAGAGAACCTACCCAAACATGGGTGGATGATAAAAAATTAACCTAATTGATAAAAATTAACATTTAAATAAATTAAATAAATTCTAAAATTGGGAAAAATGATGATTTTGCTCTTGTCCCAACAATCTGTGAAATTTCAAATCAGTCCCTATTTCTTCGTGCGAACTTTCCATGGCTGTTTTGATTCCTTTTTAGCTACCATCCATTCAAAATAATATTGTATTCTTGATGAGCTTGAGAAGACGATTGTTTGGGTATCCATTACGAGCCATGAATAAGAGTTTTGGACCACGATCATGATGCTGTCAAACATGAGAAAACGTGCATCCTTAGATTTAAAAATCAACCTGTTTCTTAGTTCTTTTCACCGATTTCTTTGTTTTAGCGTGATGAGCGAGTTTCCAAGATATTTCGATAAAAGAATGGCTCGATTTGGTGCTCGGACGACAGCTTTCCAAATTCGAAAACTTTGGTCAAAGATTGGATACTGGTGGCCAGAATTGCAGCAACTTCGGAATCATCGTCCATCGAATCTGACCTTCCATCACGTAAGAGGTTCAGCTCAGATGAAGCCTTTGATCTTTTGCTCATAATGGGTCTAGTTTGAGGTCGATCCGGCACGTGAGCGTTGTGATATGGTCGTTTGATCGAGGATTCATGTTGCTGAAAATTTCCTACTACTTCTAGAAGTTTTTCGGCAAAATTCTCTCGGCTTAAGCCGTGTTATCATGCGTGGCATATATCAAATCGACCGGGTCGTCGAGACTAACATGGTCGCAAATTTTGGATTCGATCCGACCAGGGATGAGGAAGATATGGCCATGGAAAGTTTGCCCCCAAAATTGTGATGCACAGTTTCTATTAATGGAAACTGGTTCACCGAGGGTGCACCGTAATAGTGTACAACCTATTACAAAAATTGGTAATCGGGGGTTTTCCAATGTTCTGAATCTAATGGAAATGGTCTAGAGACCATTGAACACTCCAATAATGGTGTTGTAGTTCATAGTCCATTTTCAACACAATAGAGGTAGAATTTCTAGAAACAGTTTTGTCATCTACACTGCCTAAGACTCGTCGGATTGCGATAAAACTTGGAAGGTGTTCTTAGGAAACCCATAAGCACGATCTTGAACATTCTTGAGCCATTATGAGGCTATCGAAAATTTCACTTTTGGATCAGGGCATTTTGACCTTACAACTTCCGTAGTCCACAGGCATTTTGTTACCTGCGGACCTAGGTCATGAATTGATCTCTCCTTGTTCGCACCGAGGATACAAGTGATGGAAAATGACCTCAATCAACTTTCCCTATCGAATGTCGTGCTTTGAGAGAAGCAAGAAGTACAACATTTGGAAACAAAATTGTTCCTTCAACTTTAGTTTTCTTCCTGGCCACCGGAACACACGAACGCTAAAAGGACGCGCATGCAAAGCTACTTCTTTCTTACAAGCAGGGTACCTCTATTCGCCCCACTCTGACGAGCTCAGTCGGGTGCTTTTTATTGGCTATCCCAAATGTCTGGTCCGGTCAGGGAGGGGTTTTGGCGAGGCAGCCTCTAGGGGCTTAATCAAGGTTGCTGTTGGTAGGTATTGACCTAATTTGACAGTTTCTTGTCTGTGGGAGCATCTTTGGCTTGTCAAGATCAATCTTCTTATTTTTGGGTTGACTTCTTGGGAATGGGGTCCTTTAGCATGGAACCCTGACTTGCCGTCTCAGCAATTCTTCTGTCTCTTGAGTCCTTTCATGAATGGACTTAGACTGTTGGATTTTTCATGAAGCTCTAGTTTTTAGGTCCTAATAACAGGGCATTCTGCTACCAAGAATTTTTTCTTTGAAATGCCAGCTGAAGCCGTCGATGGAGGTGAGCACTGCATCAACCTGCTTATTGGTCCGAGTGCCCTGGCGGGTTTTCACTCAGACAGGGGGAAGCGATTTTTTTGAGACTGTTTTGACGAACCTTCTTTTTATTAGGATCTTTTGCCCATGACCTGACGGCCATGCCTGCCTTTTTTCCATTTTTGCTCACGGTGCCCTTTGTGTGTTTCATTGTGCCCGATTTTTATTTTATGAAACACTCTTACTCATGGTTTCGTGAACATGCTCATCCATCAGTTTTACTCATGACGTTCCCCTTTCGGGTTTACACCATGCCTGTTTTTTTTTGTGGGAGCATGTTTAAGGTCATGCTTCCAGGACCTGGGCAAAGCAGTTTATCGTCATGTGGCCAGGATGTGCATTATAGTTTAGGGTCATATAACTGTACAGTGATGGCGATGGATGACAGTTTGTGGAGGCCATGGGGTGAGTATGGTGGTGGTTTGACTCACTTGAGGTGATGGCACTAGACCGCCTGTGAATGATGGATTATGTTTGAAAGATGGATAATGGTGACCCACTAGCTGACAATAAGTACAGATAGTGAAATGACGTATCGTGGTTTCGTGAGAGTGGTACTGACTCACTAGGGAATGTTGGGATTTTATGGAGATTGATCTACTGGAAGGCAGTGAAGATGGTGTGGATGTGTATGGAGACATGTTTAAGGTAATTCCACCGGGACCTAGCTAAGCAGCTTAACGGCATGCGATCAGGGCGTGTAGTATAGTTTAGAGTCATACAGCTGGACCGTTGTGTAAAGCAGTTTAATGTTATGCGGTCAGGACGTGCACTATAGTTTAGGGTCATATAACTGGACCGTCGTGCGAAGCAGTTTAATGTCATGCAGTCAGGACATGCACTATAGTTGAAGGCCATACAGCTAGACCGTTGTGCGAAGTAGTTTATCGTCATGCGGGCAAGACGTGAACTATAGTTTAGGGTCATATAGCTGGACCGTTGTGCAAAGCAGTTTATCGTCATGTGGTAAGGACGTGCACTATAGTTTAGGGTCGTGCAACTAGATCATGATGAGTCACCATGTATGTGGGTTGCCAATGAGGGGTGGACTCACTGGGCGATTGAAGTGGATGTGGCTCCATGGGGAATGGGCATGTGGATGTTAGTCTGACTCACTAGAGATGAAATGGCCGAGACCATTTATGAGCAGTGGGTTCAAATGGTGATGGTGGCTTAGTGAGGGATGGTAGACGGAAGCAGACTCACTGAGGATCAGGATGTGAGTGTGACTACCTAAGGATAAGAGATTAGGGCATGAATGTGACTTCAATGGGGATGAAGAGGTGATGAGGGTCGGACCTTGCTGATGCGCACACAAACGGGGTCTGCTAGGGAAGGCATGCGTGGAAGCGCATGAAAAGGATGGGTGCATTGACAGAAAGATTGTGTGTAGCAGCAAAGCATGCACGGTCATCTCAGGGAGTTGTGCACGACAACAAACTTTGAGGCACGCATAAGGCGGTAAAATGCAAGGCTTATGGCGATAGTCACACGGGGTAGGGGCATGCTCGACAGGCTTATGTGGAGATAATGGCAAAAACAACAGCACTTTGTAGAGGGAACACTCTCGACAGCATGGGGTAGGGGCATGCTCGACGGGCTTATGTGGAGACACACTCGGCAGTATGCACTTGGTGGTTTGGATAGAGAGATGTGCTCGGCGAGCTTTCATCACGATGAACATAGTGGCGTCATCTTAAGAAACGCGTATGACAGTCGTGCTGGTAAGAACGTGCACATGATGGTGAGGTAGCATTGCCCTTTAGCAGGCTGCAACTCATTAAGCATTCTCTTTGTAGACACGTTTTCCCTCACACATGTCTTTTTGACTTAAATGCCCATTCGGGTTCGCATCGTGACCATCTTTTATTTGAGGACTTTGCCCACGATAGCTAGTGATGCGATTATGCCCCTGTTCTTTTGTTTCTTTTTCTTTTGACACTTTTTCCCATGGCTCCTTTCGGGTTTTTTCCACGTCCATCTTTTGACATTTTTGCCCACGATGCCCTTTCGGGTTTTCATCATGTCCGAATGAGCTCTGGCATGGAGGGATTGGAGGCCTCGATATGAGGGATTGAAGGCCTCGATATGCAAGGCGATCTCAAGAAGCATGTTTCGTATGCAGGTCTGGACAGCTTCTTTTTCAGTCATGGGAGTGGCATGAAAAGTTGTCAGCTCTCTCCATCAGGCGATGAATTTATCAACTGGCTAACCAAGGTCTAGAGTCAAAGTGAGGAGCTCGATGGTTTCCACATTCCTTTGGACTTAGTAGAAGCATTGGTAAAACAACTGCTCCATTTCTTACCAGATGTGCACTGAGCGTGGAGGCAGCGGAGCATACCTTTGGAATGATAGCCCTTCAAGAGTCTGGATGAATTGACGGAGGAGGAGTCGCCCGTCAGCCACTGTCTCTCAATAAGCCTCTTGAAAATGGACAGTATGCTGGTGCGGAGACGTAGTATTGTTGAACAGGGGGACCTTCCCTTTCTGTTAGTTTGGGGGAAACGACACCTGGTCAATGTAGGAAAGGTACGACTTCTGGTAGAGCGGTACCTCTTGCTTTCCTGGGGCCTTGTTCTTGAGATTGTGGGCCACCATGGCATCTATGTCAGTTTGGGAAACCCCGCGGGAGGCAGATCTATCTTGAGAGACTGGTGGGGGAGTTTTTCTGTCAATGGTGTCGTCCCCAAACGGATAATCGGTGTCATGGTGAGAAGAAGGGGACCTGGAGGCTTCTAGACCTTCCATCTTTTCGAGGATGGACTACATCATTACCTTGAACTTGTTCATCTGCTCTTCTTGGGCGTCATCCGGCTTGTGGATCACCATGACACTGACCATTTCTTCTGGAGGGTCAGAGTCAGGTGAGTCGTGCGTGGCAAGTCTGTCTGCAGGGGCTCAACATGCCCCGACTGGACTCGAGCCTTGTATGTCGATCATGTGAGGACCGGTTCTCGATGGTATTCGGATTGCGTTTTATGGGCAGTGATCATTGAGCAGTATTCTTGAACTTGCTCAGGCTCAGGAATTCGAAAGGGGAAGAAGGGATTGTGAGGTAGGAGGTTACCAAAAGTGGTAACCTCAACTTCCTTAAGGGCTTCTTTGATCAGGATCTGCAGACCTTTCTTCTGCTTAATCTTGAGGTTGCTACAGACCTCTTTTCAAAACCGAGCCTGAGATTTGAACTGCCCCACTTTTCTTGAGCATCTTTATTAGCTGGAGAAAAGAATGGGATCCAAGGTGTAGATACCCCAATTTGAAGTAGAGCCCAAGAGATTTCCAACAGTCTAATAATCGCATGAATCGGACCGACGGATAAAACGATATAACAAATGACAATTCAGACCCTTTGAGACCAATTTGTCGGGCCACGGGCCATGCTAAAAATGGCTGGCAGGCCCAGACGTGGGTTGATGATGCAGTCAATGCATCTGATGACACAGTAAATGCGTTTTCTTTAATAAGATAAGGCCAAAACTTCAAGATAAATCCAAAAAATCTGGAAAAACTCCAAACAAATTTAGGAAGAATCACCAATTGAATCTTATAAATACCCCCTCTCCCTAACCCAAAAGGAAAAAAACAAAGAGACAAAAAAAACCTTAGAAATTCTTGAAATTAGAAAAATTACCCAAAAATACCAAAAATAGGAAAAACCCTTAGAAAATTCATAAAAATTTAGGAAAAATCTCAAAAAATTAGAGAAAATCTCAGAATTCATATTCAACCTCTGAAGATCACAAAAACCTTAGAAAACCAAGGAAATTCTCCTCCAGACCCAAGAGAAGCATAGAGAAACATATAGATATTGAAGCCTTAGAGCTTCAGAAAGACAGAAACCCCAACTTCCTAAGATCCTAAACCCCAAGCTTGAGAATACCTAGACCTAGAGCACAACAACCCTAGATCAAAACTAGACTTAGGGCACAAAAACCCTAGATCAAAACTAGACTTAGGGAACAACAACCCTATATCTGACCTTTCTACACCAGAGGTCTGCTGGTTAACATCCAAATCAGTGAGGCAAAGAGGATCGGTTTTGATACGGGCGAGCCCTTGAAGGCTCGAGAACCCCGAGCCATTTGGCCTAGTTTGGTATTGTTTCTTCCTCTCTCTTTGTTATTATTTTATTGTTTTATTTCTTTTTTTATTTATTTTGATTTGTTAACTTTGTCTTAAAATCGTATTTTAATGCTTTGGATCATGTTGGCTCTGCCACAGATCTAAAAGTAGATCTGCCCGTTTTCAGGCAGATCTGGCCTCAGATTTTAATTCGATTACTCCAACTTTCTCTACCACTTTATTTACATCTATTTTATTAGTTTAAGGTGTTAAAATTCGAGAGATCTTCATCGGAAGCTCTGTCAGATTTTCATCATAAACAGTTTGGCGCCCACCATGGGGCTATTTCGAGCTTGATCCAAGCATCAAAATACAATTTTTATTCACTTTTTTTCACTGTTTTCAGTCACAAATAATCCTAAAAAGGCATCTGTGACCAGACTCAAGGGTTTCGTTTCTCCGAACCCCTGCCTTTCTGGGCGACATTGCCAGTGTCACCCAAATTCAAAGGTCTCAGAAACCTCTGATACTTCGTGGATCTATTCTAGGGTATATTTTGTGATTAAAAAAAAAACAGTGAGATCAAAATAAAATTCTTAAAAATACAAAAAAAATATTTTTGAATTCGATCTAGGCTTTCTTATTTTAATTTATTTTAATTTATTTTAATTTATTTCATCCTAAATATTTTTATTTCATGCTTCTATCAACGTTAAATTAGTCTTATTTCATCAATATTAACGAGATAAAAATATAAAATAATTATAAAAAATATTTTTCTTGGGCGACACCAGTGGTGTCGCCAACTGCAAGTGTCCCAGGAAACTTATGGGACCCCACAAGACCATTTCAGGGACTTTTGGCTCCCTGTTGACCAACTTCTGTCCTAAAATATTTTTTAAAAAAGTATAAGAAATATTTTGCTTTAGATGTATATGTTTTGTTTCTGCCTTTTGGATTTTATTTTAGTTTGTTACTTTGACTGAAATCATATTTTACCTAGTTTCACCATGCGTAGTTTAACTATGTTTCATCAAAATTAAAAAGATAAAAAAAAATAAAAAATACATTGGTTGCTTACCCCTCCAAACTTAGACCGACTCTTGATCTGAGCCGAGACTTGTGCACCATCTAGTCTAGATCTTAGTCTAGGTTTTAGCATAGATATAAGCATAGAGAGGCCTTCAGAACTAGACTAGGCTTACCCCAGTTCTGTGTCTGAACCAAATCCATTGAGTCTAGAAATTCTAGGTTCCAGTCTAGTCTTAGCCTAAGTCTTAGTTAGGGTTTTTGCCCCTAGAGTCAGACAAGGTCTACCCTGAGGCGTCGAGTCTATATCTCACTGATTCTAAGAATCATGAACCAAGATCATAGCAGAGAAAGGTCCAACTCTATGGACCCAGCTCAGTCTAGATCCAGAGAACCTAGTTAATCCAAGAGGCACTGTCACAGTGCTCCCTCACAAATCATCCATAGCATTCGTGTCAGTGAGCCGACTCTCGACCCACATAGAACCAAACCTAGCTGTCTAAGCCACCTTTAAGGCAACCCTTTAGAAGTCATGAGCCATCAGGTTGATAAGGCTCGTAATACCCAAAATAGTACAGGGGTTAGGCTGGGGCCAATCCTCCAAGACATAGGGGTCAACCTCAAATCAAGTTGTCACAACAAGAATAAAGCCCTGACCCAAATCTCAGAGTCAGTCGATCTTAGCAGTCTGAACCCCGATGGTCAACTAGCGGCCCAACATTCTAGTCTTGGTAATCATCTAGTTAGTGGGCGAGTGGGTTCAAATACAACAAGGGAAAGTCTACCCAAGCAACCCATCACCAGTGAAGATCAGGGCTCTGACGTAACTCGATATAAAGACAATCCTAAAATGAATGCTTACTTTCAAGACCTGCTCAATAGAGGATACACCATCTAGCGCACTCAATCCATGAAATTCAGGTCATAAGCTTAAGCCTTAGGCCAAGTCCAACATTTTAGCTCAAACCAGGATGATCTTGAAGTTGTCAATCCAATCCACTACGGGCCAGAGGTCTAGTTCTAATCATCACTCGAGCCCAAGACTACCTAGAGGGCAGACTCCACCTGGCAATAGCTATGGCATTCCTTGACTCTTTCAGTTTAGTGCTGAGGAAAGAGAATACCCTAACCCTAGGGATAGATCATCCAACCAAGGTTAGAGTCAGGTAGACTTAGCCACTCGAGGTCAGAGGTTTAGTCGTCATAGCAGCTTGAGTTGTCCATCCCAGTGAAGTGGTGACCTCCTTGCGTGGCCAAGTTGTGCAACCTCAGAGTAATAGGTATGCTTTGACCCAACTCAGCTCGGGTGAGTCTACAAGCTGACAATCAACACTTCAAGTTCAACCTCAGGCTTAGTCCTTGGGGCAACCTGCTACATGGGCCCAACAGCCAGTTTATGCGAGCCACTTACGACAAAGTTAGGTTCAACAGACCATACAACCGAGCCAGCTCACAATTATAACAATGGCTCAATTCGCTCATATGAAACACCTTCAACACTATTTAGAGAAAATGGGAATATGGGAGTTCTCAACTCCAAAAGCTTAAGTACAAGAAATCTAGGACACCTAGAAGATTTACAATTGGGATTTGTGATGCCACAGTTAAGAAACAAATTTCAAAGGAAAGAGGATCTTGAGGAATACATCAACGCCTACTTATTGATGGTCCACACACTGTAAGACCAACCCAACCAACTTAAGGTCATGTTCTCGCATAGCTTATCAGAGGCCTTGATGTGGACTGAAGATTCATGAAGGATGACCCTCAAGCAACTCTTGACGAAATGTTCTAGTAATTTTCCTCCCCTTATAGCAGAGGAAGACCAAGACCCGTCACCCTTGGTGAGTTAATTTCCACCAAACAAAAGTCAGATGAGTCTCTTTCCTTATTTATAACCAAAGTCAGAGAGGCCGCTATGCGAGTTATTGAAACTCCACTCACTGAAGCATCGAAGGTAAGCTCAGTATTAGTGAACATGACTCCAAAATATGTACCTTTCTTCAGTATCGGGGTAATCCCTTACTCACTCAATGCTACTCTTGAAAGACTATCGCGGTATGAGTGAGCCAAGGAAGATAAGGCTGCAGCCGAAAAGCCCTCTCAAGAAGGAGAAGTGAACATTATCAAGAGAAGCAATCCTTCTGCAAACCATTCACAAGGAAAGACTAAAATTCATTCTACCACATGGAGAATACAGACTTCTACAATAAGGGAATTCACTCCCATTGATGAGCCTGTGACCGAGGTCATGAAGAAGTTGCTTAAGGAAAGGCTCATAGAATTACCGGCATAAGCAAAGATTCCTCCTTTCCATGGAGGCGATACTTCTCAATGGTGCGATTGGCATCAAAACTATGCCCATAACACTGAGGAATGTTGAGCTTTCAAACATATAACTCAGGACCTCATTGATAATGGCACGATAAGTGTCAGAAAGAAAGAGGCTAATGACATAGAAAAATCAGAAACTCTAGATGTTTCGACAAACAAATCTGATGTCAACCGGATTAACTCAGGAGAATCACAAGTTGTGCCCAAACTCGAAGACCATCCACAAAGGACTTGAAGTACAAGAAGAAATCAATTGGAAAGTCCAATAGATAAAAAAAAAAATGAACATAACCTCACCCAGAAGTTAATGACCAAAGATCAAACAACGAGGATGCTCTTAGCTCCAAGCCCATAACTAAAGAAAGGGGAAAAGAAAGGGCTATCGCTTATGGAATTTCACCCCAATATACACTCCCAAAAGTGCCAAAAGAAATCCCCATTATCGAGAGCCACACTAGGGCATATGAACCCTTCAACACGTACTTCAAAGTTAACACAATAAAGGGTTCACACGTGTGTGGCAACGAATCAAACTCGTAAGATCAATATGAACTCGACCAAGGTTTTGAAGCTATGGATTCCCAAGCCCATGACGGCAAGAAAAATCTTAATTTTGGGACAATGACTCGTGAGGGGAAAAATAAGCAAGTGCTAAAAGAAACCCTTTCACCTCACAACCTTAACGACTGATCTAAGAGGGATCAATATGATGAGGACGACGTGTTAAAAATTTATGTGATCCAGATCAATGAGACGGGATAATCTTTCAAGCAAGGCATCAATACCCCCAAGTCTCTCATTATGCTTCCAAACAAGGGGCCAACACCTCAAATATCAAAAGAAATCAAACCTTTCCATGGGGCCCACCTGGGCCACCTTCACCAGACTTCTTCGTCAACCCACCTATATGGGATGAGTAGCCAAGCTTAGAAGGTTTAACCGAGTCACCCCTTGATTATAGATAATGGAGAAGCAAAGAGCGCAAATTTGACTATTCCCAAAGATTTTGCAACTGCACTAGAGTTGTTAGAGCTTGAACCTTTGGAAATTCTAAGGGGCCCACCTAAACCAGCTTCACAAGATTTCTTGAATGATCCACCATTCTAGGATAAAAAATTGGATATTGAAAATCTGACCATGTTACCTTCTCAAGAGGTAGGCACAACTCTGATAACCGGAGCACCACCATATCAAGAGAATTCATCATGTTGAAGAAGAAGTTCCCAACAGAAAAGAAAGCCCTGCAGGGGCAACCCCATTAAAATATTCAATAGGGGTAAACTCCTCTCATAAAGAGGATACAATAAGGACAACTAATGAGATTGAACCCTTCTTCATTGACTACCAACATGCGGTAAGGCCATCTGATACAAAATCAATCACTCTTCTTGTGCGAGAGTCTCACCTAAGCTCGAGCACTAAGCAAGAGCCTACTACAGAGTTAACCTCCAAAAAGCCATTTGAAATTTGCATTGAAAAAGATTATCGAAAAAGAGTTGGGTGGTCACTCACCCCTTTCAAATAACCAAATGAGGAATTCATGCCTCATATTTCAAAAGGCATTAGTGCCTAATGTGTAACATGAAATACTCCATTAACGGGAAACCCTGATGTGCATATCCGTCCATACAAAAAACTGAGGGATTACAAAACTGAGAGTGATTTGTAGTCCAAAACTCAAGGTTCAAGTGGAGCCATTTAAGGAAACGTTGTTATAGATCGTCTGAAACTTCAAAAGGTGAGTGTGGAGGAATGAAATAGGAAATCCAAAGAGATTATGAACACCCAAGGGTAGTATCTTGTATTTTCAAGACTGTATTTCGCTCGAAACTCTAGAGAACTCTCCTTGAATTGCAATACAAGAGCTGAGGTTGGAAGATAAAGAAATACTTGATGATTCCTTGTCTAGAAGATTCAAGCAAGGATCCGAATACGCACACATAGGGACCACCAAAGCGGCCACAGGTGGCAAAACTGTAAGGCTCGACCCTTTTAAAAGCGTTTTTTCAATCTGATTGTTAAAAGCCTACATTTCCAAAACCCTTTTAAAAAGGACTTCCTTCATCATTAGAAGAGGTTAAATTATTAGTCGATCTGGCCTCGATCTCAAAGCCTACTTCCTACACCTGTTATGAATGCTTGAAACTAGCCAAGCACTCCATGGTTGTATGAGTATAACTACCAACAACAACATATTAGAGATGAGTGAACCTCACCAATGACAATATTGGCTAGTATGGGAGCTTTTTTCTCTCGACTGGATCCCCTAAGGCCAAATGCAGCAAGGTCATACCCGTGTGTGCATACGATGTCCCAAAGTCCAATTCGAAAAATGTCAAAATCATGTGACGTAAAAGAGCCGAGAAAGGATAAACGTCAAACTCGTGCGATGTAATAGAGTCGAGACAAGATAATCGTCAAACTCGTGCAACATTAGAGAGCCGAGACAGGATAAACATCAAACTCGTGCGACATAAAAGAGCCGAGACATGAAAAAAAAAAAAATCAAACTTGTGTAACATTAAAAAGGCAAGGCAGGAAAAATGTCAAACTCGTGCAATGTTAAAGAGCCGAGACAAGAAAAAAATCAAACTCGTGTGATGTAAAAGAGCCGAGACAAGGACCGACCAGCCCTGTATGATGTGAAACGTTGAGTGTATCCAGGGCAAAACCACCCTGTTCAATGAAAAAATTTCAAACTCGTGCGACGTAAAAGAGTCGAGACGGGGATTGTTCAACCCCGTATGATGTGCAAGGTCAGGTGTATCCAGGGCACAACCACCTTGTTCAATGGAAAAATGTCTAACTCGTGCAACGTAAAAGTGTCGACACAAGTATCATCTAGCCCCATATGACGTGAAAGGTCGGGTGTATCCAGAGCACAACCACCCTGTTCAATTGAAAAACGTCAAACTTGTGTGACATAAAAGAGCTAAGGTAGGTACCGTTTATCCCCGTATGACGTGAATGGTTGAATTTATCCAGGGAAGAACCACCCTGTTCGATGGAAAAATATCAAACTCATGCATCGTAGAAGAGCCGAGGCAGGTACCGTCTAGCCCTGTATGATGTAAAAAGGTCAGGTGTATCCAGGGCACAACCACCTTGTTCGATTGATTTCATCTATCCCTGTAATGATGTAAATGGGCAGGTCGGGTGTATGGTCGATCGTTGCATGACACTAAATTCTTATAGGGCTCTATGGTTGCAAGAGTTAAAACTGCTAAGCAACCTTACTTTTAGAAATATCTTTCTCTT
Source organism: Amborella trichopoda (assembly GCF_000471905.2). The sequence continues at coordinate 4,480,053 of NW_006499973.1, read as the reverse complement.
TTCAAAATTTTCACTATATGTCTTGTGTTTTCCAAAAAATTTAATTTCTTTGTTAAAATCATAACCTGTCCTTGCTCCGGGTTCTATGTCAAATCTCTCCCTACTTTCAAAAATTAAAAAAACATTCTTAAAAAAATGAAAGAGCTTGGACACCTCTATATGATGATTATTGCATTAACGTGATTGCCGCGTTGCTGCCTCATCTCTTACTTCGGATTCGACCAGACAAGTCTCTTCCTATACAAAAAATTTTCCTATAGACAGCCTTAGGAAATCCTAAGGAGATCAAAGAAAATTCCAAGTTTAAAAATTCAAACTACAAAACCCCCTGAGGTTAAGTAGCATGGCTAGAAAATCCAACTTGAGTTTCAAGCTTGTGTAACTCACCAACATCTCACGTCGAAATCCCTAGGAGGAAAAATGTCCTAGGTGGGTGAGCTCGGTGAGCGCAATGACTTGGAGGGATTGTTGGTGTGCCTCCTAACCACGTGACCTCGGGAAGAACTTTAAAATGTCAACTTTATCTTTAACGTTCACCTGCCCCTCGAAGGACAGGGAATGCCAAAGTGTCTACTTCTTTTCCACTCACCTGTCCCTCGAAGGACAAGGAGTGCCAAAGCGAGGCAACTGTAGACACCCCATTTTAAATCTGGTAAATTCTATGGTTTTTTGAGCCCTTAGGATCACATTATCCTAGTAGACCCAATTTAATTACCCCAAAATTACATAAATGCTATCCAAATTTAGAGTAGAGCCTAATATATTTCCAACGGTCCAAGAATCACCTGAATCGAACCTACGAATAAAAAGATGTAACAAATAACAATTTAGTCCCTGTGAGCCCCAATTGTCGAGCCATGGGCCAGGCTGTAATGGGTCCAACAGGCTCAGATGAAGGTTGATGATGCAGTCAAAGCATAGTATGACATAGTTGTTTGCACATATTTTTCATCATCTTTGTCCCTAGTAGGAAGCAAGTCGATAAAGCCAACAAAACAATGGAAAATTCTCAACAGCCTCAGAATGGCCCCAGAATTGCTCAAGATCGTCATCCACACTTTAAAAGACCGCCTGCCAAGTTTCATCACGATTAGACATGTCGAAGGCAATGAACACAAAAAAACCAGTTTCAGAAAATTAGTCTTTAACACCCTGAAATGGACCCTACAACTGAATCTTCATTTTTTGTGTCTCAAATCACTATAGAACCACCGTCTTTGGATCCGACATGGTTGAAAAGCCCCATGGGCCAAGTTTAGCTTTATCAGACACTCCAGAATAATGATATGAGAAAAACATTGAAACAAAAGAGGCCGCACACTATTCCCGTATGGCCTCACTACACCAAAATAACATTAAGGTGGCTGTTTTTATAGTCACGAGCAGTCACTTTCGGGGCCCGTAACTCACTCGATTCAAACAGGATGGCTCCCAAATTTTGTGAGTGTATTTCTCTCATCAAGACGAACAGTTCGATATATGTCATGCCCCGAGACGATATCCGAGCAGGGAGAAAATCTCGAGAGAAGTTGCCGGTTCGTGAAGAAGTTGCAAAAATTTTAGCAGTGACATGCCCCGCTTGATGAGCCCAATCACGACGCTCCCGCAACAGATTGATATAAAACCAACTTCATTATGTGCATAAGGTTTAAGACGATCATTGGACTGAACCACATAAATGATGGATGATCAGATTTCATGCACGAAGCTGACGAAATTACTAAAATTTCGGCCACCGGATTCAAGATTCCAACCAAAACTCAAAACTTGTGAAATCTTCATTTAGGCTCCAAATCACGTTCTGATTGGTGCCACGCGATCGTGATGGCATGCTTAGTGCGCTATGAGATAGAAATCACATAAAATAATTAAGGAACGATCGCACTATTGATCCAATGTTTTCAAGATTCAAACAAATTTCAAGTCTCCTGATCATAACTCAAAAAACAGGATTCATGGCTCAAAGTTGGAATCAAAACAATCACCATGTCGAGCCCTACAAGAAAACAATAATCTTTCAATTAAACGAGCATCAAAACAACCTCGAGTCAGCCACGAAAGATCATGCAAGTTCTCGGGCAACCACAGAGACTGTTTTGAAATTCCACCCATTGTTAGGCAGGGACAAAGCAATCCCTTTGCACCCATTTTTAGAATTTCTTTTAATTCAATTATAACTTAACTTTCACCAATTAGGTCTAATTTTGATCAATCCAACCATGTTTGTGCACAACTCTATATAAACAGGCACTACCTCATTGTAAAGACACATGGAGACCGCCCACCACCTCTCGATCTTGAATGGATTCTTTGAAGATTCAATAAATTTTTGATCCTTTGCTTTAGCCTGTGAGTACGTCTCAGAGAGAGAGGAAAAGGGCTGGTACCCTTCAGATAAGAAACTTTCTCTCTCCTCCCCTCTCTCTTCTCTCTCTTTCTCTCTCTTTCTTTCTCTTCTCTCTCTCTCTCTTCTCTCTCTCTCCTCTCTCTCTCTCTCTCTCTCTCTCTCTTCTCTCTCTCTCTCTCTCTCTCTCTCTCTCTCTCTCTCTCTCTCTCTCTCTCTCTCTCTCTCTCTCTCTCTCTACTCTCTCTCGTTCTCTCTCTCTTCTCTACTACTACTCGT
>NW_006499973.1:4457812-4477410 GCF_000471905.2 Amborella trichopoda | reverse complement strand
ACTAATTAAATTTTACGTACTCTTTCGTCTTACGTCGTCGTACGTACGTACGTCTACGAGAGACGAGGAACGGTACGTCGTACCTCTACGATACTAACTTCTCTCTCCTCCTCTCTCTCTCTCTCTTCTCTCTCTTCTTCTCTCTCTCTCTCTCTCTTCTCTCTCTCTCTCTCTCTCTCTCTCTCTCTCTCTCTCTTCTCTCTTCTCTCTCTTCTCTCTCCTTCTCTCTCTTTCTCTCTCTTCTCTCTTTTCTCTCTCTTCTTTTCCCTCTTCGTCTACCAGTCGACAAGACCTAGCGTCGGTTGGTTTTCTCTCTATTCTTGTGTCAGTTGGTGAGACTTAAAGCCGGTTAGTCTTGTCCCTCTTCATTTATCAGTCTGTGAGACTTAGCGTCGGTTGGTTTTCTCTCACTTCTTCTATCAACTGACGAGACTTAGCGTCGGTTGGTCTTCTCTCTCGTCTTCTGCCAACAAGCGAGGTCTAACGTCGATTGACCTTCTCTCTCTTCATTTATCAACTGACAAGACCTTGCATCAATTGACTTTCTCTCTCTTCTTCTATCAACTAGCAAGACCTAAAGCTGCTTGGGCTGCTCTCTTCTTCTGTCAACTGGTGAGACCTAGCGCCTGTTGGCTTTCTTTCTCTTCTTCTATCAATTGGTGAGACTTAGTGCTGGTTGGCCAAGCACTAGTTGGTCCTTTTTCTCTCTCTCCCATCTTTTGATACAGTCGACAATGTCTAGCACCGACTACGTCTTTTCACCTTTCTTCTCCCTCCTTTCTTCCTTCTTCTCTATCCTTCTGACTATCCCCTTCTTCTTTTTAGCCCCTACTCTGCTACTCTTTAATTCTACTGAAAGGGATGGAGTTTAGCTTCTCATGGTTGTCCTGTCGTCTAGCCGTAATGTTGTTGTGCCAGGAACACTTGGCCAAATTTACTACCACGATAGAGTGACCATCGTGCTTAGCTAGATAATAACATTTAGCAGTGATCCCGTGAGCCGGTCTTAATTACCGATCCTGTTTCGCTACCACGTTAGGCCAAACATCCATTAGCTTAGTCATTGCTCTGATCATCTCGCTTTGTCGAATTATTCTCTTGCTGCGTCTTTCTTTCTTCTTCTTGAATGCACATGCTTATTTACGCTCATCAGAGAGGCCAAGAGTGAGGTCTAACCCACCTATCCTGTAACATTTGCCGTATATGTTTGTGATTGCTGAAAAAAAAGAAAAAAAGAAGAATACAAGCCAAGGGAGGTGATTTCGAACCAGTTTTATTATTGGGGGGCCTTCTTCGTGATCTAAGAGGGAGCTCACATGAGTCAGCCTGAGTAAGTCCTGAACCCACCTTTTAAATTCCTTACTCACTAGTTGGTAACACTTGCCCCGATTTTCAAAGGACATTCCCGATAGAGCGATCTCACGAATGTCCCGGGTCTTCCCCGAAACCCGAGACGCAAGTAGCCCGATCTCCCAAGGATCCGGAGGGCGAGATCACGGCACCTAACCAGCTTGGCGACCCCACTGGGGACTTACTACCCCTCAATCGGATCGTTCTTGTTTAGCTAGTTTCTTCTTTATCTGCGTTCATCATCTTTTCACATTCACTTATGGCTGCTGGGTTCTATAACCCATACATCCGGATCAGGGATTTTCTTATCCCCTTATAAGAGAGTGTCCCAAGGGAATAAGGACCTTCGACTTCTTTCCCGACCATCCTTTGAGCAAAGACCCCTTGTCTAGCTCTTAGGTCTTCACCTGGATCGGAGTGAGGAGGGACTTGAAGATCCCTCACTCCCCATATTTTAGCTTTGGTGGACATTCCACCAAGGCACCTTGCATGGGCGGCACTTATATTGTCCCACACAACATGAACCCAGCCACAAGCAAGTCACTTATCGGTCATGTTTCAGAGGTACACTAAAAGGCTGCCAAGTCCCTTTTAACAAAAGGTAAGCGAGTTGTCCTTGCTTCTTTAGGTCGCCAGAAGGCTGCCCCCACATTCCTACACCATGGGTCTCTATCCCTAAAGGTTCAACACAGAGAGGCGGAAACCCCACGGTCTCCACCACTTACACACACCACCATACTAATGGATCACCCACTCAAGTAACACTTTGGGGCAACTCTTCTGTTACCTTGAGTCTGTGTCCAGGATCGAACCTTTCGAGGCCAGGTCCTCCACATGCAACTCATGTGCTTCTCGCTACTCGGGGCAATGCCATTATTGGGCCAACCCAAGTACACATGAGACAACCTCCTCGTCCTCCTCCTATGCACACACAAGCACACCCTATAAGGGGCAGGGGTGCTTCTATTCTCTTACAGACACATGCTTGTAGTTCTCAGCCTCTTAAGACCAGCTCAAGTGCATGAGCCCTAGTGGACCCTCATGTCCCTCAAGATCCTTCTTCAAGGGGCGTACACACGTCGCCATCTCCGGCCTTCCCTAGTCCTCGACTCAAGCCTCCTTCAGAGTCAACCCTTCTCCCGCTCGCTCCTTCATCATTGAGCAAGCACCTTCAGCCATGGTACTCGAAGGTTTTCCCCAAGAGTACCATCCTGAACCAGCCCCAACACATTTGTCATGTTTCTGGAGCTCATAAGAGAGCTCGGGGCATAGACCTCACAGAATATCAAGTCCTTCATCCTCCCCAACCCAAGATGACTCCAGTTCCTGACCCTTATCCTGTACCACACCTGATGGAGACAGCTCTCTCCTGTGTAAGATGTGTTGATCAACAGTGACCTAGATCGTAGTTTTGACAAGAGGTCCATCAAAAGCTCAATGTTAAACACGATAGAGCTCTACAAATGTTGAGTAGGGGGACAACCAAGGCAGTCAAAACAACCTATTTTGATGACCCTATTAACTTGAATCCCTTCTACAACTATCATCCCAAGACCGTCGTGAACCAGTGCTGCACCACAGTACCAAGACCGTCGAGAACCAGTCGAAACGCGATTTGCACACAAAAGTCAAGTTCAGTCGAGGCATGTTGACCCCTTACTGACTGACTTATCATGTCCGACCCATCAATCTCACAAATCTTCTATCGTAACTAACATTAACCTCCCTAGCGTAATAGTCATAAGCCAGCCCAGTGATACACAGAAGGATCGCATGAACAAGTTTGAGGATATGGTGCGCGCGATGATGGAAAAGATTGATCGTATAGACCCTGCACACCAGTCGGCTAACCATGAGGTCAGTTCCCATCACTATGATGGTATACCTCCACAACAGCCTTCTCTATCTACCTCGTAGGATGATTCTATCCCTCGTCTGGTCTCTCAGTTTAATTTGGAAGCTATGGTCACCCATAGCCTCAAGAACAGACAAATTCCAAGCATACAGGGGGTGATGCCATATTAAAGACCATACCCCTCCTATATTAATCAAGTCTCGTTCCCCTCAGACTATAAGAAAGTTTCCTCTATTCAGTGGAACCACCTTCCCAAACCACCATATCGCCCACTTCCAGGCGGCATGTCGGGAAATGGCAGCTGACGAGAGACTTTTTCTCCACCGGTTTATCAAGACCCTTCATGGCCCGACATTTCAATGGTATGCTTGACTTCCTCCAAACTCGGTGCATACATGGGAGTAGATGGAGAAACTGTTCTATCAACGCTTCTATGAGGTCGAGAGAGAGGATCAAACCATCGAGCTTCTCACCCTGACTCAAGACCCCGATGAGCTTGTGGATCAATTCATATCAAGATGGAGAGACATGGCTTCTCGCCATTCTAATCCTGTGGTTGAGAAGGAAGCAGTCCAAACTTGCGTGCAGAATATATGACCTGAGATCGCATTACATGTCGAGGCCTCCAATCCGACCTCCATCTCAGAGTTGATCTGCAAATCAGTCCACACAGAAATTTTGTCATGCCATCATGGTGTGACACGACAACCATCTACAAGTTCAGCAAATAACTGGGGCAATGGTAGCTCTCGAAATAACGCATGGGGCAGCCAACAGAAAGGGGTGATCAGTGCAGCCGTCATGGTAACTGATTCAAAGAAGGCTTTCACCCAAACATTGGACCTCTCTAAAGGGGTAACCGCAACAACTGTCTCACAATAGGGTACCTCCACCAGCCAACTTTGATCAGAATGATTATCTCTCCAAGCATAAGAATAAGGTCTATACCTTCGAGAAGGAATGGGTCCTTGCATTGTTCTAGTTATTATTGGAGTCGAATATGATCCAGCTTCTAGAAACCAAGTTCCCCGAGCAGTCGGGCATTGACGATCAGGAGAATTATTATGCTTACCATCGGAGGTTTAATCATACAATGGATGACTGCTACACGCTTAAGGACATCATTGAGGCCCTGAGTTAGAAGGGTCAGATAAAGCTTGAAGACTTAAAGATGGCCTTCGGGGTAGCTGAGGCCTCCCATGTTGTAACCATCCATGACGAGGATGAAGTGCCTGGAATTCTCTACACCTTCTTCATTATAATGCTTCAGGAAGGCATAATCACACCAAAGCAGACAAGGCAACCCCTACGCCTTGTTAAGGGGACTGAAGATCGTTGGTGTCCATTCCATCAGATAAGAGGTCATTACTTATCAGAATGCACAGGTTTTCTTGTAATACTCGCAAAGAAGATGTGGGAGTATCAAGAAATGTACAATCTTCCCGTATGTGATCCTCAGATCATTTCTTCATCAGGGTCAGAAAAAGATATGATACTCAAAGAGGTGGAGTGTTATTTAGATGACTTAGTGGTAAAATCTGAAGAGAAGAAGTCTCACATGAAGGACCTTGAAAAAGTATTTGGGCAACTACGTCTTCATCAACTTAAAATGAACCCTTTGAAATTCGCTTTTGGCATGCGCTCCGAAAATTCTTGGGGTTCATTGTCAGACATCGAGGGCTTGAAGTATAGCCAGTTAAGATAAGGCAATCCAAGAAATGCCATCACTCATGACACTTCGACAATTATGCTCTCTTCAAGGAGAACTAGCGTACATTCACAGGTTCATCCCGAACCTCTCAGGTCGTTGTAAACCCTTTGCACGACTTCTAAAGAAAGATACCCCATTCATTTGGGATGAAGCATGTCAAACAGCCCTTGACGACATCAAGCATTATTTGCTCAACCCTCCAATGCTCTCTACACCAGTATTGGGGAAACCCCTCATTCTGTACGTGACTGCTTCAGACGAGTCACTTGAAGCATTGTTGGTACAAAAATAGGAAGAGGGAAAGGAGACTACGTTATATTACCTCAGCCGCAGGATGCAAGGCGCTGAGAGGAACTATCCCATTATTGAGAAGATGTGTCTGGCTCTGATCTTCGCAGTACAAAAATTCTGCCATTACTTGCTTGGTCATGAAGTAAAACTCATATCAAAAGCTGATCTTGAAAAATTTATCATGATATGCCCATATTTGTTAGGATGCCTTGCCAAGTGGGCATTATTGCTGATGGAGTTTGACGTGACATATGTCCCACAAATGGCCATCAAGGGCCAGACCTTGGCTGACTTACTAGTAGCACACCCCGTGCCGATCGAATCTCCTCTATCATACGACCTCCTTGATGAAGAAGTATTTTGTTCCGACCTTGCTCTTGTGTGGGAATTATACTTTGACGGAGCCTTCCAATCGGAATGAGGAGGGGCTGGAGTAGTATTCCTGACTCCTATAGGAGAAATACTGCCACTTTCGTTCTCTCCCTCTCAAGCCGGTTCGGAGCAGAATATCTGGCCCTTATAAATGGACTCGAGATAACTTTCAATCTCAACTTGGAGCAGCTCAAGATCTACGGTGCCTCTGAGTTGGTTATCCGACAGATCAACCCTTATCACGATACTGCAAAATCGTATATGGCTCAATTTGAAGACGTACACCTGAGTCACATCCTTAGGAGACTAAATTCGCAGGCTGATGCACTTGCGAAACTCGATGCTACAATTCAAATGTCCTCATCAGGACCCACGCTTGTTTGGGTTGCGAAATTGAGACACATCGAGCTGAGAACTGAAGTCGATGCGTATGACAAGAGAAATATCTTCCCCGAGTGTCCTCCTTATCCATTTGGTACACTTCTATCGGTCAAAGAAGTAATCAAGATCTAACAAGAAATAACACAGAGTGGATGAGCTAAGGGTCGAAATCAAGAACCACAATTCTGTGACCCAAAATGCATACAAAATGAGCAGATCGAAGATTGGAGAGACCCCATTACTAGTTTCCTAAAACATGGCAGGCTCCAAGAAGATCGTGACGAATGCAACAATATACGTCGAATGTCCACCAAGTATAACCTCCTCAAAGGTGATGTTCTCTTTAGATGGTCAGTTGACGGCATTCTTCCAAGATGTGTCGACATCCAAGAGGCATATAAGGTGTTGCAAAAGTCCACTCAGGCATGTGTGGGTTGCACCAGTCCCATCCTAAGCTCTATGAACGAATACATAGGTTGGGATATTATTGGCCTTTTATGATTATCGATTCCTTAAGCTACGCTAAAAACTGTCAAGTATGCCAAATACACTCCAGCCCGGTTCACCAGCCTCCAGAGCCCTTACACCCTATAGTTGCATCATGGCCCTTCTCACCATGGGATATGGACATCGTAGCGCCCATTGACCCCCCTTTCACAATGGGTAATGTTTTCATCCTAGCTGCAACAAATTATTTTGCTAAGTGGGCTAAAGCAATCCCCCTTAAGCAAGTTCCTGGGATAGCGGTGACCTATTTTTTTTGACATCATATCATATACCGCTTCAGAGTGCCCGATCAGATCATATCTGATAATGGCCCCCAATTTATGAGTCATCACATTGATCGCCTAGTTAACCAGTTCGGTTTCGAATGGAGGCAAGCGACTATGTACCACCCTTAGCCGAATGGATTAGCGGAGGCTTTCAATAAAACTCTATGCAATGTTTTAAGAAAGTCAGTTTCAAAAACAAGGTAGAACTTACAAGAGAAGCGTCCGTAGCACTGTGGTCTTATCACACTACTATACGAAATGTTATCGATTCCACTCCTTATTCTCTGGTCTATGGGTGTAAAGCCATTTTACCTCTCGATATACGAATCCCTTCATTGCAAGTAGCTATTCATCAGGGAATAACTGAAGTTGAGAGAATCAAGCTCCGGTATCAAGAATTGGATGCACTCGACGGAAAGAGGCTAGAGGCTCAGCAGAACCTTGAACTCAACCAAGGGAGAATGAAGAGGGGTTTTGACATGTCTATCAAGATCCTCTCATTCACCAGTGGTGATTTAGTCTTAGCTGTCAAGATGATTATTGTTATGCATGGTCGACGTAAAGGGCAGTTAGTGCCTAAGTGGGAAGGTCCCTTTATGGGATAAAAGGTCTCGCTCAACGAGGCCTACATACTAGCACATCCTGGTGAAGAAGAGGTAATGCCCCCTATCAACGGGTGATACCTAAAGAAGTATTATCCGTGATGCATATTGAAAAGAAAGGGACTCAACACAAAAATAAGCAAGATAGTCCAAATAGAATGCTAACTTTTTACTTTTATATTGCGGTATAAATGAGTTACTAGTTACAAGAACCCATTACTAGGGAGGTTACAAGTATCTTTCATTTGAGGATAAGTGGACGGTTACAAACCAAAACTTCAGCTTTTACTCTTACATTTGAGAGTAAGAGGACGGTTACAGGCCAAAACAAATGCATGTCCCATGAGGAAGAAGCAAACCCACAGTCCATCCGACGTGTATGTCAAACATACAAGCCATTTACCTTATCTAATCTGTATGTCAAACATATGACGTACAATCCATTGGACGTGTATATCAAACATACAAGACGGGCTGCCCTGGCAAGGAGCTGGCCTATGACAGAAAGCATGCCCTGTTCACATTGGATGCCCTTCCACAGAACAATATGGACCTCACTGTTATTCTAGAGGATTTGGCTTCCAACAGGTACCACAAGCCATGCCCCATCCTTCACCACTTTGTGCAGGCCCATGGACATCGCCATATGTAGCTCCTCATCCAATGTCGCGAACCCCGTACGTGACTTATCGACACATGCGAGCGTCAGTCTTTTCATTGTGATAAGCCACATGTGCTGATCAATGCTGACTAAAGCTAGTGTCAGCTGGATCCTCAAGACGAAAGCACTGATTGCATTCCCAACCCCTAAGGCTGAATGTTTTGCTTGAGGGTTGGCGCCTGTTGTATTAGCACTCCAAATCATCAACACCGGTTACCTTAGCATCAGTTGGACTTCTGTTAGCACCGGCCCTATCGTGATTGTTCACCTCCCAAGACTCGTTTTTGCACCTCCTTAAAGGTCATAGAATTTCCAAGGACGACGATTCACCTCCATCAACGATACGCCTTCCTCATGATGGTTCACCTCTAGCAACTATATGCCTTCCCCACGACAGTTCTGTACGGTCCACCTCCCGTGGCCATTCATCTTCCATCTGAATTGCTCCCACACAGCTGGAAATGAACAGAAAAATCTTCCCGCCTATCGTTTTAGCCTGGACTTCACCAGAATCACACCGAAAGGCTTCTGCTGACTTCCCCAGAGTCCTCGAATCCTCTACGACACCATGAAAGTTCCAGAAAACTTCCACAACCACCAGAAAACCCCTTTAAAAACCCTCAAAAAGCCCTCAAGACGTGCAAAAATACTCACTGATGTGTTTCGCGCCTCTTCTTGAAAGAAAAACGATAGCTGGAGCGTCCTCTGCTTCCAATAAAGATTCTCAAAAAGCTCTCCTTTCTCTGCTACTTTCTCCGCAAACTCATCGAATCCTTGGCGAAGTTTGTTCAACGAAGGTCTTCTCTGCAGGACCCTTGACTGGAAGCTTGCTGCAGGGCGAAGAACCTTCCTCGCAGAGACTATTGCTGAAGTCCCGCTGCTCACCGAAAACTGCAAACGAGCACTCTCTCCTCACGGTTGAAGAAAACTTGTGCTTAAGTTTTTGTTACCTTTACTGAAATAAGGGAAAACGAGATTTTACCCCCTTATATGGACTACACTGCCCTTGAATGCCCCATACAAATTGGGAAGTCCAGTTGCGTCCAATGGAAGCAAAGTGACAACAAGCCGGGTCGGGCTTTACACAAGTTCGAGGTAACTCTCATCAAAACAACCCTAGCTCTAGTTGACTTAGTGCCGGGCATGTTTCCAAATCCATCCCCAGCGCTAGTTGATGCAGCACCGGGTAAATTTCCAAACAACCCTAACGCCAGTTGACTTAGCGCTAGGAATTTTTTCAAATATAACCTAAGGGCTGGGCTTGTTTCCGAAATGACCCTAGCACCGGTTAACTCAGCACCAGTTGATTTCAGATAATATCATGGGTGATTCACAACGCTAGCTTAACAACGTCGATTGAGTTAGAACTCAGCATTGATTGTGTTGTGAGAACTCAATGCCGATTGAAATTTTGCAACAAACCATCAGTTCTACGTATGGCGCCAACCATATTTCAAGTAATGTATGACCTACCACTATCCCTAGTGGATTTTCACCCCGGCTATTGAACCTAAACTGCGACCTCCCCAATGGAGTCATGAGTTGTTCCTCATCCCCCACTAAGAGTCACATCCATACTACAGCCCATCATCCTCAATCAAGTTAGGGTCATTCTCACATCCCCAATAGCCAGTGGGTCTGCTTCGCACTAAGCTACCTTATCCTCAGGTAGTCGGTTTACTGGTCATAAAGTCTCATCTTTCACGTTACACCCTTAAAAACCACATCAAGGTCGACTCCTGCTGGTCATCTTTCTTCAGGTCACCATTTTCACTTAGCCCTCAGTTTGTGAATGGTCTTAGCCATATTATCCCGAGGGAATCAGATTATCGTCCACAGACCTATTCCCCATGGAGCTCCACCTACATGGCAATCCACACAATGGTCTGTGACGCATGACCCTAAACTTCACAGCCCTGGTCTAAACGCATGACCCTAAACTCCGCGATCCAAACTATACGACCTTAAACTATAGCGGAGGTCTAGTCGCACTACCTTAAACTGCACGGTCCCTAGTTGTATGACTTTAAACTGCATAACTATGGTCCCAAGTGTGTGATCTTAAACTGCATAACCACGGTCCGTGCTGCATGACCCTAAACGGCATAGCCCTGGTGTAGACGCATGAACCTAAACTCTGTTGCCCAAACTATACGACCTTAAACTGTAGCGGTGGTCTAGTTGCATGACCTTAAACTGTATGGTCCTAAGTTGTATGACTTTAAACTGCATAACTATGGTCCTAGCTGTGCGACCTTAAACTAAATAACCACGGTTCGAACTATATGACCTTAAACTGTAGCGGAGTTCTAGTTGTAGGACCCTAAACTGTATGGTCCAAACAATATGACCTTAAACCATAGTCTATGTCTCGGTCGCATGATGTTAAATTGCACAACACCATGGTCCGAACTATATGATTTTAAACTGTAGTGGAGGTCAAGTTGCACGACCTTAAATTGCATGGTTCAAGTTGTATGACTTTAAAAGAGCATAACCACGGTCCAACTATATGACCTTAAACCATAGTGCATGTCCTAACCACATGACGATAAACTGCTATGCCCAGGTCAAGGAGGCATGACCATAAACTTGCCCCCACATACGTGGACATGCCTTTACGTGCAGTTTCACGCACGCCTTTCCTAACCTACCTATTAGTGTGCATACATCCCCTTCATTACCTCCCCATGAGTTTATCACCCTACATCATTCCCAAGTAAGTCTCACCTGCTCACAAAATGGCGAACCATCCCGTCATCCATACTCGCTGTAAGTTAGTGGGTCATCATCGTCCACTCACCTTTCGAACGTCACCCATCTCTAATGGGTAGCCATGAGCCATCTCCCCAAGTGAGCCAAACCACCACCATACTCACTCCATGGGCTTCATAGACTGCAATCCTTCACCATTATGGTCCAGCTATATGACCTTAAACCATAGCGCACGTCAAGGCCACATGATGTTAAATTGTTTCTCACGGGTCCCGGAGGCATTACCTTAAATATGCCCTCACAAAAAAAAAAAAGCGAAATAATAGGCAAGGTGTATAGCTGAACAAGGGAGCGCGATGAGTAAAAATGACGGACGGGCATGATCACGAAACCCAAAGTGAAAGAGTTTTGAGAATAAAAACTGAGCAGGATGAAAACCTGACAGGGCATCGTGAGTAAAAAATGGACAAAAAGGCTGGACATGGCCGAAAGGTCATGGGTAAAAGAGCCCTAAAATAATAATAAAAAAGAACAATTTGGTGAAAACCATCTCTACAGCGCCGCTTCCCAAGTTCAAAAAAAAATGAGCAAACGGACACTTGGACCAATAAATAGGTTGATGAAACATTCGCTTCCACAAGTGACTTCAGTCAGCACTCCCTTCATCATCAAGACGTCCAACAAGGTGCAGACGTAAAAACATCCCTGGACGTTCTTCTTCAGTCTTGGGTGAATATGTAGCCCAATGGACGTTCCTCCTCAGTCTAGTAAATAGAAAAATCAGTCGATGTCCCTCTTCAGCCTTGGGTGAATAGGAAGCCCAGTCGACATCCTTCTTCAGTCCTAGGTGAACATTTAGTCAAGTCGACATCCTTCTCCAGTCCTGGGTGAATAGGTAGCCCACTCGATGTCCTTCTTCAATCTTAGGTGAATAGGTAGCCCAATCGAGGTCTTTCTTCAGTCCTAGGTAAATAGGTAGCTCAGTGTGTTTGAACATATTTTTTATCACCTTGGTCCCTTGTAGGAAGCAAGTCAATAAAGCCTACGAAACAGTGGAAAATTCTCGACTGTCTCAGAATGGCCCAAAAATTGCTCAAGATCGTCATTAGAACTTCAAAAGACTACCTTTTATGTTTCGTCATGATCAGACATGTCTAAGGAAATAAACACAAAGAAATAGTTTTCAAAAAATTGGCTTTTAGCACCCTGAAAGGAACCCTACAACTGGAGCTACATTTTTGGTGTCTCAAACTACTGTGGGACCACAGCCATTGGATCTACCATGGTCGAGAACCCCAATGGGCCAAGTTTTGGCTTGATCAGACACTCCAGAACAAAGATATAAGCAAAACATTGAAACAAGAGAGGTCACACACTATTCTCGTATGGCCTCACTGCGCCAAAAAACCATTAAAGGTGGTTGTCTTTATAGTCATGGGCAGTCACTTTCACGGCCAGTAACTCACTCGTTCCAAATCGGATCGCTCCTAAATTTTGAGAGCATATTCGTCTCATCAAGATAAACAACTCGATATGTGGCACGGCTCGAGATGATATCCGAGCAGGGAGAAAATCTAGAGAGAATGCTGGTCGGTGAAGAAATTGCAGAAAATCCGGCAGCGACATGCCTCGCTCGATGAACCATATCACGACTCCCACACAACGGATCGACGCAAGACCAATTCCATTGTGTACGTAAGGTTCAGGGCTACCACTGGACTGAACCACACACATAATAGACCGCCAGATTTCATGCACAAAGCCGACAAAGTTACTGAAATTTTGGCCCCTGAATTCTAGATTCCTGCCACAACTCAAAAGTTGCGAAATCTTCAATCGGGCTCCAAATCGCATTTTGATTTTTCCATGCGATCGTGATGACATACCTAGTGCTCTATGACGAAGAAATCATAGAAAAACCTTAAGGAAAGACCGCATATTGATTCGAAGTTTCTAATATTCAAACAAATTTCAATTCTCGTGATCATGACACAAACACATGATTCAAGGCTCGAAGTTGGTATCAAAACAATTGCCATGTCGAGCCCTACAAGAAAACAATAATCTTTCGATCAACCATGCATTACAAAAACCTCGGGTTAGCCACAGAAGATCACACAAGTTCTGGGGAAGGCACAGGGACTGTTGTAGAATTCCACGCATTGTTAGGCAAGGGCAAAACAGTCTTTTTGCACCCTTTTTTAGAATTTCTTTTAATTCAATTAAATCTTAATTTTTAGAAATTATGTTTAATTTCGATCAATGCACTCATGTTTCGGCACAACTCTATATAAACAGGCACTGCCTCATTGTAATAGAATAGCACACAAACTCCATCACCTCTCGGTCTTTAGTGGATTCTTTGAAAATCCAATAAAAATTTTGATTCCTTGCTTGATCCTGTGAGTACGTCTTGGAGAAAGAGAGGTTAGAGAAAAAAAGGGTTGGTACCCTTCACGCAGGTGACTTTCTCTCTCCTCCCCTCTCTCTCTTTCTCTCTATCTTTCTCTCTCTCACTCTTTCTCTCTCTTCTTTTATCAACTGAGGAGACCTAGTGTTGGTTCATCTTCTCTCTCTTCTTCTATCAGTCGATGAGACCTAGAGCCGATTGGCTTTCTCCCTCATCTTCTATCAACTGGCGAGACCTAGCTCTGGTTCGTCTCCTTTCTCTTCATCTATCATTCGGCAAGAATTAGCATCGTTTGGTCCCCTCTCTCTTCGTCTATCAGTCCATATGGCCTAGCGCCGGTTGGTCCCCTCTCTCTTCGTCTATCAGATGGCCAGACCTAGCGATGGTTGGTCCCCTTTCTCTTTTTCCATCAGTCGGTGAGACCTAGTGCATGTTGGTCTCCTCTCTCTTCTTCTACAGTCGGTGAGACCTAGCACTGGTTGGTCTCCTCTCTCTCTTCTACCAGTCGGTGGGACGTAGTACTGACTGGTCCCCTCTCTCTTCTTCTATCAGTCAGTAAGGCCTAGAGCCAGCTAGTTTTCCCTCTCTTCTTCTGTCAGTTGGTGAGACTAAGCTCCAGTCAGCTTCCTTCCTCTCTTCTCCTCTGACATCGTCGGTGAAACTTGGCACGACTTGCTTCCTCTCACTCCTATCTCCTAAAATAGTCGATGATGTCTAGCACCGATTACATCTCCTCTTCCTTCTTCTCTCTCCTTCCGTCTATCCCTTCCTCTTCTTAACCATTCCTCTACTGCTCTCTAGTTCACCAAGAGGGATTGAGGTTAGCATCTCATGGCAGTCCTATCGTCTAGCGATAATGTTGCCGCGCCAGGTTTGCTTGGCCCGCTTTACTGCCACGACAGACCGACCATCGTGCCTAGGTAGTCAATATCGGCAATAATGTCTAGTAATGATCCCGTGAGCCGGTCTATCACCGAGCTCGTTTCACCACCACATTATGTCAATTATCCACCAGACTAGTCGCTTCCCTAACCGTCTTGCTTGGTTTAATTCTTCTCTCCCCCTCTCTTTCTCTGTTCTTCTTAAATGAGCGTGCTTGTGTACGCTCATCCGAGAGGAAAAGGGTGAGGTCAGACCCACCAGTCCCATAACCTTTGCCATATATGTGTGTGATTATAGAAAGCAAAAATAAGAAGAATATTAGCCAAGGGAGGCAATTCCAAACCAGTTTCATTAATGGGGGGCTTTCTACGTGATGCCAACATGATTCAGCCCGAGTAAGTCCCGAACCCACCTTTTAAATTTCCTCTCTCACCGGTAAGTAACTCCTGCCCCTGTTTTCGAAGAAGGTTCCCAAGAGAGCGATCTCACGAATGTCCTGGGTCTTCCTCAAAACCCGAGACATGAGCCACCCAATCCCCCAGGGATCCGGAGGGTGAGATCGAGGAACCTAACCAGCTTGACGACTCCACTGGGAACTTAATACCCCTTAGTCAGATCGTTCTTGTTTCGTTAGTTTCTTCTTTATCTACTTTTGTCATCTTTTCACATTCACATATGGCTGCTAGGTTCTATAACCCAGTCGTTCGGATCGAAGATTTCCTTGTCCCCTTATTCAAGAGTTTCTCTAGGGAACAAGGTCCTTCGACTTTGTTCCTGGTCATCCTCTTGAGCAAAATCCCGTTGTCTAACTCCCTGGTCTTAACCTGGACCTGTGTGAGGAGGGACTTGAACGTCCCTCATTCCCCATCTCTTCGTTCTGGTGGAAATTCCACCAAGGCACCTTCCATGGCCGACACTTATGTTGCCCCACATAGCATGCACCTAGCCACCGGCAAGTCACTTACTGGTCATGTTTCTGAGGTATGTCGGAAGGCTGCCCAGTCCCTTTCTACAAAAGGCAAGAGAGTTGTCAGTGGGTCGCCATAATGCTACCCCCCACATTCCTACATTAGAGGTCTCTATCCCTAAAGGCTCAACACAGAGAGGCGGAAACCCCACGATCTCCACCCCTTACGCACACCACGAGACTCGTGGGTCCCCACTCAAGTGGCACTTCGGGGCAACCCTTCTGTTACCTCAAGTCCGTGTCCAGGATCGAACCTTCCACGGCCAGATCCTCCACACGCTACTCATGTGCTTCTCACTACTCGGGGCAATGCCATTATTGCACTAACTTGAGTACACAAGAGATGACCTCGACGTCCTCCTCCTATGCACACACATGTGCACGCTGTAAGGGGCAGGTCTGCACCTGGTCTCTTACAGACGCCTGCTTGTAGTTCTCGCCCTCTTTAGGCGAGCTCACTTGCATGAGCCGGGGTGGACCCCTAGGTCCCTCGTCCTCGATTCCAGCCTCCTCATGAGTCAACCCTGCTCCCGCTCGCTCCTTCTTCATTGAGCAAGCACCTTCAACCTTAGTACGCGAAGGTTTTCCCCAAGAGTACCATCCTGAACCAGCCCCAACACTTTGGTTATGTCTCTGGGGTTTGTAAGAGAGCTTGGGGCATGGACCTCACAGAAGATCGAGTCCTTCATCCTCCCTGACCCAAGACGACCCCAGTTCCTGGCCCTCATCCTTTGCCACACCTGATGGAGACAGCTCTCTCTTGTGTAAGATGAGTTGACCAACCACGGCCTAGATCACAGTTTTGGCAAGAGGTCCATCAAAACCTCAAGGCTAAATGCGATAGAGGCCTGCAAATTTTTACTAACGAGGTGACCAAGGCAGTCAAAGCAGCCGGATTTGCCGACCTCTTCACCTAAATCCCTTCTACCCCCTTATGACGATGAAGCCTGAACAAGAGCTCTATGAGCCCTATGTTGTGGTTACTGTCGAAGAAGAAGACCCAGCCACTCAACAACCATAGTCCCAAGACCGTCGTGAACCGGCTCCCTAGCCACGGTCTCAAGACCATCGAGAACTGGTCCAAACGTGATCTGCGTACAAAAGTCGAGTTGAGTCACGGCATGCTGACCCCTTACAGACTGACCTACCACGTACGACCCATCAAACTCGTAAGCCTTCAACTGCTACAAACATTGACCTCCCTAGAGAAACGGTCAGCGTAATGGTTGTAAGTGAGCCTGGTGATGTGCAGGAAGATCATATAAATAGGTTTAAGGATATGGTGTGCAATGATGGATAAGATAGACCGTATTGACGCTGCACACCAGTAGGTCAATTCCCATCACTATGATGTTATACCTCCACGGCAGCCTCCTCCATCTACCTCGCAGAAAAATTTTGTCCCTCATATGATCTCTCAGTCTGATGTTGACGCTATGGTCACCCATAGAGTAAAGAACTGGTCAATTCTAGGCATACAAGGGGTGACGCCTTATCAAAGACCATACCCCTCCAATATTGATCAAGTCTCGTTCCCCTCTGACTATAAGAAAGGGAAGTTTCCTCTATTCAGTGGAACCACCTCCTCAAACCAGCATATCGCCCACTTTTAGGTAGCATGTTGGAATATGGCAGCTGATGGGAGAGTTCTTCTTTGCCAATTTGTCAAGACCCTTGATGGCCCGACATTTCAATGGTATGCCCGACTTCTGCCAAAATCGGTGTATACATGGGAGGAGAAGTCTATCAACACTTCTATGAGGTCGAAAGAGAGGTTCAAATCATCAAGCTTCTCACCTTGACTCAAGACCCCGATGAACCTGAAGATCAGTTCATAACAAGATGGAGAAACATAGCTTCCCGCCATCCTAATCTTATGCCTGAGAAGGAAGAAGTCCAAACTTGTGTGCAGAATATACGACCTAAGATCGCTCTACATGTCGAGGCCTCCAATCCGACCTCCATGTCAGAGTTGATCTCCAAATCTATCTGCATAGAAAGTTTGTCATGCCATCAAGGTGCGACATGATAACCATCTACAAGTTCAGCAAATAATCAGTGTAGTGGTAGCTCTCGAAATAACGCACAGCCAATAGAAAGAGGTGATTAGTGCAACCGTCATGGTCACTTATTCAAAGAAGGATTCCTCCTAAACATTGGACCTCTCTAAAGGGGTAACCGTAGCAACAGTAACACCCCTGTCTTGCAAGCAACAACCGCCATTCAATAGGATACCTCCACTATCCAACTTTGATCAAAAGGATTATCTCTCCAAGCATAGGAATAAGGTCTATCCCTTCGAGAAGAAATGGGTCCCTGCGTTGTTCCAGTTATTATTGGAGCATAATATGATCCAACTTCCAGAAATCAAGTTCCCCCAGCAATCTAGCCTCGACGATCAGGTGAATTATTGTGCTTACCATCGGCGGATTAATCATCCTACGGATGACTGCTACACGCTGAAGGACATCATTGAGGCTCAGATTCAGAAGGGTCAGATAAAGTTTGAAGAATTAAAGAAGGCCTTCGTGACAGCTGAGCCCTCCCATGTTGTAACCATCCAAGAGGAGGTTGAAGTGCCTAGAATTCTCTACATCTTCTTCATTATAATGCTTCAGGAAGGCGTAATCAAACCAAAGCAGGCGAGGCAACCCCTTCACCTTGTTAAGGGCACTGAAGATCGTTGTTGCCCATACCATCAGATAAGAGGACATTACTTGTCAAAATGCACAGCTTTCCTTGACATATTCGCAAAGAAGATGCGGGAGTATCAAGAATTCTACAATCTTCCCATAAGTGTTCCTCAAACCATTCCCTCATCGGGGAAAGAAGATCTCACAAGGCAAGACCTTCCCATCAATGACTCAGACCCTGCGGAACCCTCAACTTCCCAGTCATGGTTGATCTACCATGGCCGAAGCAAACTCAAGTCTTTGAAGTGAGAAGCAGTTCGTCAAGCTAAGGTTGTTCGCCAGCCCAGTGAGACGAATCACACATTACGTCAGAAAACCAAAAAGAGACGGGTACTAAGGGCAGCTCACAGAAGAAATAAGACTGCTCAACCAACAGTTGAGTAGGAATTTCTCAAGCCCCTTCTTCCATTGCCAACTTTGCTGGACTTCATCCCCGACACGATCCTTTTTCCTACTTCATCCTGTCAAGAAGATGCCCCCATCTCATCTTCTACTCAGCAAACGTCCGACGAAGGTGATAATGTTAAAAGCATTCCCCAACGGTCTAAGCAAGGAAAAGATCTAAAAGATCCCCTGCAACCATCCAATCCTAGTGATGACGTAAAAAGCTGTCTTGATCAGTTTGATGAGGGGAACGACCTTAAAAGTCCCCCACTTTTCAACTCTTCTCCACCATCTTCTCCTGCTTCTCATTCTCTTATGTCTTCTACAGATATGACCTTGATGTGCCCAGACTTCGAGGCTCTCAATTGGGAATTCGAAGGAGTCAATATAAGCAGGATGCAGCGGAAGCGATTGAGGAAGACCCTGACATAGGCAGCAGAATTCTTAATAGCTGTTGATGCCCTAGCAGCTAAAGCCAAGGCAGAGCCACCTTCATCAAAGAAGCGTAAGAAGTCAAAGCCAAAGAAGCTGCAATGGTCCCTTGAGCTTGACTTCAAGCAGAGATTGAGAGAATCAAGAGGACAAAGCTTCTATTCTCAGGAGGTTTGCCACATGATACAAGTTTGAACCAGTTGGCTTAGAGGAAACACTTCAAGCATCAGTACAAATACCGTATGGTTTGTACAAAGACATTCTTCACATAATCCTCACTGAACCTCAATTACCCTCTAATGTTCAAGACAAGCCTCTCCAACTTGATGTGTTCACCATGTTTGAGGTTGACCTTTCCGTCACTCAATTCGAGGGAGGTGCAGAAATTATGACCCACTCTAGACCTCCATTAGAGGTAGAAATCCCAGGATTATGAGTCTCTGCACTTAAGGCTGATCAACAAATCTCTGAGAACGATGATGAAGAACTTCAAGAGGCTGGTAAGAAGGTGGTCAGGCCACAGTTGACGAACTTGAGGAAATAAATCTTGAAGACTAAGCGGATCCCAGTCCCACTTTCATTTTTGTGAATATGTCTCCAGGAGAAAAAGAAGATTTCACCACCTCCTTGAAAGCAAACCGAGACGTCTTTGCTTGGCACTATCATGAGATGCCTGGGTTAAACCCTCCAGTAGCAGTTCCCCATCTTGGCATTGATCCAACTATCATACCAGTAAACAAAAGTCGAGAAGGTTCAGGCGTGACCTCAAGATGTAGATAGACACTGACATAACCAAGCTCAGACAAGTAGGTTTCATCTGTGAAGTCAAATACCCGAAATGGCTAGCAAATGTCGTTCCAGTCAAGAAAAATAATGGTCAAATCAGAGGTGTATTGACTTTTGTGAATTGAACACCGCCTGTCCTATAGATGACCTTCCGTTGCCATTCATCGAGATGCTCATCGACTCTACAGCTCACTGTCAGATCTTCTCCTTCATGGATGGATACTCCGGGTATAATCAAATAAGGATGGAGGTCGAAGATGAAGAGGCCTCCGCATTCTTAACTCCAAAAGGCGTCTTCTGTTACACAATGATGCCTTTTGGATTAAAGAATGC